>DWLW01000001.1:0-13699 GCA_018251875.1 Lychnuchoides ozias
TGTTTTGAATGTGTTGATGAAAAAAACGTCTATCAGAGATCATCTAAGAATTGCATTTTAGGCTTTAGATGTAGAAGGGGTCTTATCGTCTTTTTATAAATACTCTAAAAATAGGCTTAAATCGCCAAGAGATGGATATCATGAATTTAGTAGCGTAAAAACATCAAAGATACCTCATATCATAAAGTTTAATATCAACATTTGGTGCAACATTCCTGATTTACAAAGCAGAGTCAATAAAGGTTGCAAATAATCTACTTATGTTGGACGTTTCTGTTAATGCTATTTCTAAAATAACAGATTTATCTATTGAGGAACTTGAAAATCATGCTTTCAAAACTTAACCTGAATTAAAAGCAACATTAGTTTACTGATTTCTACACAATATATTAAAATACCAACAAAGGTGATTACATAATTAATTATCTGCATTACTGGATGAAATTCTTGTGCTTCTGTATTCAATATATAATATTAAAAAAATATTTTAGTAAATTTATTAAAGTAGATACTAGAAACTCGCTTATTTTGTTTTTCTAGCTCAGTTATAGTTTTCGATTTTGCTTGCAGAATTTGTCTATCACTTTCTGGTTATCCTCTATCATTTTACTTGCCTCTTGCTGAAGAAATTTGATATTTCTGAGTGTAATATTGTCCATCTCAGTCGATGCTACTTTCAATTGCGATTGTATTCTTATGTATTTATCATCTATTACTTGTTTTAGTTGATAATCAACGCAATCCAATCCAGAAGCGAACATCACATTCAGTAGTGGCTTGATCCACCCTATTTTGCCAAATTTCCTTGAGTTAGCATACTTTATACTTCTATCTGTTCCACCAGTGCCTATTGATAGCAGTATAATCTCATCATTTGGAAATAATCTCTTGCCACTTGCATATGCACAAGCTGCTGGATTATTAGCAAACACTCCGCCATCTATCAACACTCTCTCTGTTTGGCTAATTTTCAGACGTTTTGGTGTAAAGTACGTTGGAGCAGCTGTTGTAGCTCTGAGTGCATCTTTCAACTTAATGTTTTCTTCTTTCCAACTTTTAAAGAAAAATTCACAACTATTGTGAATGTCATAACTGGTGAGTAGTAGATTACTTGCAACATCGGCCATAGTACTTTCACCAAAGTATTTGTTGAGAATAAATTCCATATTTCTATACGAGTACTGAGAACCACTCAGCCAAGAAGCAATTGATTTTCTCCAAAATGATGATTGAAAGATATATGCTCCATACTCTTGATAAAGTTCAACCAAATCATTGGCAGAGTATTGAAGTTTATTGCTTTTACAAAGTCCAGCAACAATAATCCCACCGGTTGAGGTGCCTGCCATTAAATCAAAAATCTGGGAAATTGGCTTTTTTGTCCTAGATTCAATTTCTGCTAGAATAATGGCAGGAATTATTCCTCTGATTCCACCTCCATCAACAGATAAAATATACTTTGCCACTTTTTTATTTTTGTCTCTGCTCAAGTTCATTAACTTCCTCAGCAAGGTTTTTGACCCTTTCTTCAAGGCGATAGATGATTTCTGTAGTCCTTTGATTTTGCTCTATAAATTTATCATGCATATGCACTCTTAAGTCGAGCTTAGCTAGCCACCAGATCAATGCTATTGTTTGTATCACCATAGTAGCAATTACTGCTACAGGGATCTTTCCTGTGTTTGTCATCTTTTTTAAAGGAAAAGTTGTATATATACAAGATTCATCAAAAATACGTCCAAAAAATCTTTTCTAAAATAAAGTTAATTAGTTGCACTAAACAAGCGATGTAAATAATATAATCAACATGAAATCTAGCCTTTTTTGGAAATTGTTAACAAGTTCAATAATACCGATAATATGCGTTATTGTTCTGTATCAGCACTTTAGTACAGACCAATTATCAAAAGATGTGCCAATAAAAAGTAAGGCAAGTGGCAATGATCTGGAAACATTATCTACTGCAGCTGAAAAATGTAATTTAGATACTGTAAGATCCTTAATAAAAAATGTAGTAGATATCAATGCTACTCATCATTTTGGTGCAACATCATTACACTATGCTACAAGCGGAGGCTGTTTAGAAGTCGTAAAATTTCTAATTGAAGAAGGCATTGATGTAAATACTACTGATGCTTTTAGCTGGACAGCTCTGCACTATGCTGTACGAAAAGGACATCTGGAAATTGCTAAATTTCTACTGAAAAATGGAGCAAATCCTTCTGCTAAAAACAAAGATAAAAAAACTCCTTTAGATCTTGCTGTAGAGGAATTAAACAATAATAAAGAAGATATCTATGAGGAAATTATCAATTTACTTTCCAACTATCAATTATTCCCGTAACAATAGTACGATAGCCAAGGTTATCAATTACATGCTCAGCCCTATTTATTATCCATTTACCATAAACTCCTTTGCGAAATCCAGAAAGATTAATCTTTGCTTCAGCAAATAATTCAGGATTTCCTGGCATTGTGACATTGAGTGTTGCTGCATTACTCATCAGCTGATTCAACTTCGCAGATGCTGCACTTTGTGCCAAATCACTACTTGCATAAATATCTCGCAAAATATAGCTTGGTTCTTGATCACCTACTTTTTCCGTTATTGTCTCTGCTTTTTCATAATCATACCAGTAAGCAATAACCGAGCCATATTGATTACGCTCATTAAATTTTACTTTCCAATTTGTAATATCTCTAGGTGTTAAAGTAATAGTGCTTAAAGTTTTTCCGGTAACTGATTTTGCTTTTCCTTTTGAAACAAACAGTAAATATCCTCCTGCAGGTTTTGCTATTGCTCCATAAATTTGAGCAAGCCTGGTTAAAAAATGCATATCGCTCTCTGCAGTTTGATCAATATGTGATATCATGATATTTACAAACTCTGCAGCAACTTTAGCTTGATAGCCATGTTTGTCTGCAATCTTTTTTACCAAATCATTTAAGGTGATTTGATGCCACTCATTAAACACTTGTTCCTTTAATGACTCTTTTAGATCCGCTGCATGACTTTTAATCTTTAGTGATTGTGGCGGGCCTTGTAGCGTAATTTCATTTACTATATAATCTCCCATTGGCACAATGCCAGTTTCCTTATACCCGAGTAAAATATTTAGCTTTGCCCCAGTTCTAGGAATCTCAAATAATGAATCACGGTCATCAAGATGAATTACAGCAGTATCACTTATTACTCCTGCTTCATCAGTAATATGCATTGATACCAATCGACTTTTCACCAATTCAGTGATGGAAATGCCCTCTACTGAAATACTAAAGTCTGGTGTCATTTTAATCCCATAGTTTTACTACTTGCTTTTGTGTCTCTTTTTGAATAACAGGAAGTTTAATGATTAATCCTGCAGGAAGACTTTTATACTCTGCAAGTCCAGGATTAGCTCTTAACACAATCTCAACTGCTTCTGAGCTGAATCCATAGTAGTTCCAGCAGATTAAATCTAACATATCATTTTCCTTAGTTTTGTAGTACATCATTGTCAGCTGCAGTAAAGTCAGTAGTGTTATTTTGTGATGATAAATTGCTATAATGTTTTAAACTTAAATGAAACTCAATCTTTCTTGGTTCACCATTTGGAAAAAAATATTTCTGCGTTTCTTCTATTTTCACAATAACAAAATGGCCTAAAATGTTACCTTGGCCATCAATAAGTAAAAGAGGTTTCGATGAATTTCGCATATTATTTATTTGCTTCAGCCCTCCTGAATAGATTACTCCTGCAAGCTCAACAATGTCCTCTCCAGGACCAATACTTTGAAGCAATGGCTTTTCCCCAATACGCTCAAGTGCAGGCCAGCGATATTCACTTCTGCGTGTAAAGCCTTGCTCAATTAATGAAAATCTATATGGACCAAGAGATAACATAATTTAATTTATATCGTAAAGTGCGCCACTAAATTGCTCTCTAATTCGCTCCATTACTTCATCAGCAATGCTACGTGTATCTTGCCCAGGGGTTGAATGAATATTAATACTGAAGTGATTATTTTGAGTTTTATTCTCTACAGCTTTACTGTGTGCCGCAATGGGGTACTTAAGAGAATCACTTATAACGTTATTTACAGACTTAACTTCTAGTTTAGACTCATTTCTTTTATTCCACAGATTACTGATTGTTCTAAAGGGCTGAGTAATATTATTCCAAAATTTTCCTACCCAATCAGAAAAAGATTTCCATACAATTTTCACTGATTCCCAGATAGTAACAAAAAAGTTCTTTACCACTTGCCATTTGGTAATTATCAAAGTTGCAGCAACAGCAAGACCGCCAATAACGAGTCCCATAGGATTACTCATTAAAGCAATTGTCAATGCTTTAAATCCAACAATAATTGCTGGAAAAACTGCAGAAAGACCTATTTTTACTAAAGTAATAACAGATCCAAACATTTTCCAAGTAGACAAAAAAGCGAATAAGGAACCTTTTACAAAAGTCCAAGCATAGCCAAGAGATATAGCTGCTATTTTAATGCTAATCAACGCTGTAGTAGTACTCACGATTACTGTAGTCAATACTGGATATTCCTTGGCATAAAGTGCTACTTGTGTAGTTGCTGACCTCAGAAGATTAACAGTAAAATTTAAAGGTGGTAATAATACAGAACCAAGATTCATTCCTACTTCTGCTATTGAATTCTTAAGTAGCTGAAGATTATTTGCTGTAGTATTTGCTCTATTTTCAAACTCTCTTTGCATTGAGCCCTTATATTCCCCGTTTATTAATCGTAAAGATTTTTTGTACTCGTCAAGACTACCAATGAGTAGTGCTATATCGTCTTGATATTCAAGACCAAAGAGATCAAAAAGAACGCTAGAACGTTCTTGCTTACCTAGTTTTGCAATTGTTTCTAAAAACTTAACTAATGTGCCTTGTGCATTCTTGCCAATTGCTTTTTCAAATTCCTTAGCATTTATTTTTAGCTGCTGAAAAGCTTTTTGAAAATTGCCACCTTGCTTACTTGCTGTTTGCAACTTACTGAGCATCGCATTAATTGCTGTACCTGCTTTTTCGGGGGTCTTACCAAGACTAATGAAGCTACTTGCTAAAGCTCCCGCTTCTACTGCAGTTAAGCCAAATTGCCTTGCTGTACCACCGATTCTGTTTAATGCAGGAACAATGTCTTTAGCTTTTGCTGCAGTGTTATCAGAGATATGGTTTATTGCATCACCAATGCCTTTCATTTCACCAATTTCAATTTGATAAATATTAGAAAGTTTAGCAATAGCGTCTCCTGCTTCTTCTGCTGACATATCAAATGCTGTGGCCATTTTGGCCACAGTGTCTGTAAAAGTCGTAAGATCTTTAGCTTTAATACCAAGTTGACCACCACTTGCAGTAATTTGCGCAAGTTCTGCCGCAGATAGCGGAATTGTACGCGACATTTCCTTTAATGTTTCCCCAAGTTTTGTTAAGCCATTTACATCTGTATCTTCAAACTTTACAACTTTCTTTACATCAGCCATGGCACTCTCAAAACTAATTGCAGCCTTAAGTGGTGCTGCAAGGGTGAGGCCAAGTGCCACAGCATCCATCATTTGAGCTTTGAAATTTGCTCTTTGTGCTAAAACTCCTTTACGTTTTTGCATTACGGAATTTAAAGCTGTATAGTTATTTTTAAGCTTTTCAATAGAAGAGCCAAGTTTAACTTGATCTCCAATAAGAGATTTTATATCTCTACCACTTTTACTGAACTCCGTGCGTAAATGGTGGAGAGCACTTCTTTTTTGTAAATAAGCTGTTTTAGCTTTCAGTGCTGCAGTTTTAGACCTTGTAAACTCGTTTTGCAGGCTCTTACTTGGTGCTCCTGTATTTTTTATCTGCTGAGCAAGAGATTTTGTTTTTATTTCTAGTTCATTCCAAGAACGCCTAGCAAGCAGAGCATCGTGGCTTAATTGTTTAAACTTGAATACTGATTTACTTGATGATTCAAGTTGTTTTATCGTACTACCAATACGAGAAAGTTGCTTCGTGCTACCTGCTATCGTACTATTAAAACTGCTTTGCAGTGTTGCTCCAATTACTATAGAAATTGCCTTCATTTGTATAATTTTCCGCTACTTTCAAACCAAGTAATAAATTCTTCAATATCCATATCAAGCCACTGATTGATTCCACCACCAACCATTGAGCTAAGTGATAATATGCTCAACCTCAATTCTTCTGCTGAGACAAAAAACCTTGTAACGTTTCTTGAATCTTATTGTAGTCTGCTAAATCAAATTCTTCTACTGCTTCTCTTGAAATACTTGCAAGATTTGCAATCAGTGCTACTTCTTTCTCTGCATCGCTATTACCCATACGTTCAACAGCTAAACGATCTCGAACTTTTGGACGGCGTAGAGTTAGCTCTGAAACTAAAATTCCATCGATTTTTATTGGTTCAGTTAATTTAATTTTTTACATTGTTTTACCCTTTTAGTTAAATTCCTAAAGCTGTGCGCATAGAAGTCATTTGATCAACACCATCGATCTTGCGAATCATATTCTCAGCGTCAATTTCAATCAATTCTCTGCCATCAATGGTAAGCTTATAATAGTTGGCAGCAATTATACATTTTAGTGTTGCTTTTTCAGCAGCCTTCCAGTTACCAAAATCAAGTTCCTTAAAGAGCCCTCTTAAGTTAATTACTACTGATTCGGCATCACTACTTCCCTGCAAACCTCCTCTTAAAGTAAGAGAAACAGCATTATTGTTTATCAATCCGAAAAGTCTAAAGAGCTCAGAGTCATATTCAGAAAAAGTGAAATCTGCTTCAAGCTTTTCCATGCCCATATCAATATTTATTGGAATATCCATACCACCAGCTCTGTATACTTCTGTTTTTATGGTAAGTTTTGGCAAGGTTACTTCATCTATTTTTCCTGCATAGCCACGACCATCAACAAATACGTTAAAATTCTTTAGGATCTTTGGTAACATCTCTCTTTCTCCTTTTACAATATTGCGCCACTCACAAGGTGTGACCTGAAAGTAATCTGTTCAGCTGGATATGGTGGCGTGAACTCAAAATCAAAAGACACTTTTCCGCTTGCAATATTTGTTGGTGTATTGAGCTCTGGAGTTGCATAACATTTTCCGCTAATAATCGCCCCTTGCGCTTTTAAATTTGCAAGATAAGAATTTACCCCCTCAATCACATCATCTATATAAGTTTTGGTAATATTGCGATCAACTGCCCATAAATGAGCTCGAAGTAGACTATCGTTGATTAAATCTGCAGTCCTTCTCACTGACAAAAAAGCCCATTTTGAGTCATTTGAACATGTTCTATTTCCCCAAAGCCTATAGCCATTTTGATGAATTATCGTTGTTACTTCATTTTCATTCAAGTGGTTTGCTCTACAATTTATATTACCGAGCGTAAAATCAATAGGCCTGCTTGTTCCAACAATACCATTTATCTCTTTATTTGAAGGTGAGTGCCAGAAGCCTTGCTCGCTATCTATCTTAGCTATTAAACCAGCTACAAATGAACTTGGAGGGAGAATTTCTTCTTTTCCTTCAATAAAAACCTTAACCCACGGATCAACAACATAAACTCTTGAGCTGCCTACACTTTTTCTCCATTTTATTGCTTCTTCATCATTGGTATTTGGTCCATCTGCTACTATTATTGCTCTTAGCTTTTCTGCTATAGGAATTAAAGCGCTAACCACTGGATTTCCAGCATCTCCAGATAATTGATGAGTAAACTGAGGTGCAATTAGTATTCTTGGCGCAACATGAACTATGCTTTCACTGCTTAAGAACGCTTGAATTCCCTGATATTCTCCAGTTTCTTCGTTAACTCCACCAATGACATTGCTGAGCGTCTCTTCTACTTTCTCCTCAACTCGAATAACTACTACTGTTGCACCAATTTGGGAAAAAATTGCATTAATAGCTGAAGGCAAAGTCCCAGATTGACCAAGTTTTGCTGCTTCTTTTAAGCTTCCTGCTATTAATATTGGTTTATTTAGTGGAAACTTTTGCCCGTCAGCATCAGGTGCAGTACCAATTACTCCAATTACCGATGATTTAGCTGTTCGTACTGTCCTCGCTCCTGAGGTAACCTCGATAACATTTACTCCATGTAGAAACTGTTCTGTCATTTCTTTTTCCCCTTTTCAACTTTCTTGCATTTTTTGTTTACAATTATCTAGCAAAGTTTGCAGCTCTTCCTTACTTTTAGCTTCATCGATTTCCCTTTCAGCTATATCCACCAATTCTTCGCACTTGATTATTGCTTTTTTCGCTCTTTTTGCTTTTTCCTGAATTATTCTTGCCATTTCTACTACTGAAATTCCTCGGACTTTTGCTAATGGCTCTATAATTTCTGCATCTTTTTTGTCTATAGATTCTGGTGCTGCTAAAATGTTCTCTGCGGCTTTTGCTTGTATTTCGTACGACTTAGACTTCTGATGAGAATATCCTGCGTATTGGTGAGTATAGTTATCATAATAAGCATGAAGATTAGAAAGTGCAGAAAACTTCGCATTTTGTAGTAACTCCAATTCAATATCTTCTTGATTCCGCTGAGCAATTTTGCCTCCTTCTGTTAAACAATAGCTTTTTTGCCAATCAAAATCTTCTGGTGCTTCATACCAATCATTTTCAGTTGGCTTGCTTTCAAGTGTTGTTGTTTCTACTTGTTTATCATTTTCAAATCTAATGTAGATAGACATTGTTTGTTACCTCCAAATCTCATACGTGTTAGATAATCCTGGACATTGCCAAGCTTTTAGCGTTCTCTCCACATCTACTTCAAGTCCTGTAGTTAGAACATTGCTACGTATGTTATAAATCCCCCACTGAATAAATTGACCATAGTTGTGTACATAATTTGATGCAAGCATACCTTGACTAACTTGTGTTCTGGAATACAGGTAAGATGATGTGTAAAGTAATATTGCAACTGTTTTTCCTGCTGGAATCTCCACATTACCAGATCCAGCTAATTTGCTATCAGAACTCGTGTATTGGTAAACATTTTTCCATATTATTCTTGAAATTCTTGATTTATTAGAATTGGTATTATCTGGTGTTCCCACAAATAATCCTGCACCCCCATACTCCGTACTCGAATACGATGATCCAACAAATTTCATTGTCTTATTTATGTTCACATTGGTTGTATTTTTTACAAATACTACTCCAAGTGCAGCATACGGGTAATAGTATATCTCATCATAACTACCCGAAAAACTTTTTGTGCATAACTCTCCGTAAATAAATGTTCCTTTACTTCCCTCTATAAAACTTAGTTGTCTTGGCCGATAAAAACTAACGTAATCTGTATTGTACGTATGGCTACCTGCTAGTAGTTGTAACATATAGTCAGTTTTTGTTATATCACTACTCCACTTTCCAAGCTCTGTCGTAAAAGTTCCGTGGCCAAAATAATTATTTTTTCTGCCAAGTACACCAAATAAGAAAGGTAATGACCCTGGTTCAACCATGTTGCGCTTTCTTATTTCATTTATAAGAGACACTTTTAACTGTTCATCCCGAGTTTTTACCTCATTTATCAGGGATGTTTTTAATTGGTTATCACGAGTTTCTATTTCCCTAATAATTGATGAGCCAGATGGTACATTATTAACAGCACGAAAATCTTCTACTAAACCTTTAAGACCATCTTTATGACTGTTACTAATGCTATTTATTGCTGCAATATTGGCATTCTTTCTCGTATCAAGTAGCGATATATGCGAATCTGATGATGCTTTTAAAGTATTTAAGGAATTATCCCTAAGCTTGTTAATTTCATTGACAGAATCTGTTTTCGCTTCAGTTATTGCAGATATTGAATTTTCCTTATTGCTATTTATGTCACTTAAGTGCGTCCTTGCAGCGCTCAAGAGTTCTTTTAACTTACCATCTGTCATCTGTACAATTTCAGAAACCGCACTTTTGTCGATTATTGATTCCAGTGCTTTAGCAAGATATGCTAGTTGATCTGGTGTACTACTTCCTGCTAAATCTTTAAGCCTTCTCTGTAGTGCATCAATTATCTCTTTTACTTCAGTTATTTGTACAATGTCAGCAATAGCTTTTTTATCTGCTATCAATTCCAGCGATTTTGCAAGATATGCCAGTTGATCAGCCGTGCTATTTGCTGCTAAATCCTTTATCCTTTGCTGTAATGCTTCTATTGCTTCTTTCATTCCCAAAAATTCAAAAAAGTTTCAAATCTAAATCGTTCAAAATTATTTTTAAGTTCATCTTCTCTTTCACTCATATCTTCATCTATCTTTTCTATGGCTCTGCGAATACGTACTACATCTTCTACAGCTATGTTCTCTGGATGCGGCAAAGGATATCCTCGTTTGGTTTGATCAAAAGTCATTTAAATTTTATGTTACTATTACTCTGAGATTTTTGACTTTAGGACGATAAATAACCGTTCCACTTAAAACTAATTTTATCCTTGTCTCATTAGCATTAAAATTTGTCAGCACATGAGTTCTCTCTACCCAATTTTCTCCAATTGGTTTTCCTGATGTTAAATTTACTAATTGCCAATCACTGTTGCTTTTTTGTACATAAGCTTTAACATCTGCAGTGCCAGGTATCAGCGCATCGTACGTTATGGTGATTTTAGTATTAGCTCCTGCTGTAATACTTCTTGTAACATAATCTCCTTTTTCCCCTATATTACCCATAACTAGCTGTAACCCAGGATATAGCACTGGACTTTTTTCTCGCCCTCCTTTTAGTCTTGCCTTTACTGTTAGCTCTCCAGATAGTCTTTCACGCAGTGCAAGTGGCAAATTATCAGACAAAAAGTTCTCTTTTCCCTCTTCATCTGTTAAGATAAATTCCACATTAGTATCAAATGCTACTTTTTCGACGTTCGTCAAAACAATTAAATCTGAAGTATTGGTTGCTGTAACTTTTCCCAGATCAATAACGTGAGAATTTTCGCTAAATTTTGCAGCCAAAAGCCGAAACGTTAAATCTAAATTTTGATGTGGAGTCCAGGTGCTTGCATTGCTTGATGAAAGTAATACTCCTACTTGATATGGCTGGCTTGTTACCCAACGGCTATTTACTGCATCATATTTGCCAAGTTCTGCTATTTTTACTGCAGTATCTGCATCATCAGTAAGTAGTACTATTGCATACTCCTCTCCTGCATGGCAAAACACTGGTGACCACTCTATACGTGTTGCTGTGCCATCTATCTTTATATCTTTTGGCTCAATATAGCTTTCAGCAATGACAGTTTGCGAGGGCACTCCCACTGCTGTTTCTCTAATCTGCACAACAACACGTTTTTTGCCTTTATTTACAAACCATAGTTCCACGCCTCCTATGTGCCTACTTTCATTTAGAGTAAATGTTTGCGCTAAAGGATCAACTCTTCTTGCTGCGATAACTCTTCTTCTTTCCTCTATGGTAATTGTTTTTTTACCAGTATAAGTTGCTTCTCCATAACTGCCTTTATCACCGAAGAACTGCACTAACTTAGTCCCAGCAGGAATGTTTCTTGGTACAGTAAATCTTCCTTTTATTTTTCCTCTGTTATCAGCAATAAATGTTGCGATCATGTTTTTCTTTCAAATATTTTCTATGCTTTAGGTTGAATAAAAATTCCATCAAACTTTAATTCCTTAAGCTTTTCACCAGTTGCAAAACCTTCAATCTCAAAATTTTGAGTTGCTTCTCGCATAAATTCAGTTTCGTATGAGGTGCTTGACAGCAGCTCTGTTGTTTCTTTAACATTAAATACTCTAGTTACTGGACTTTTCCAATTCGTGGTAACCTCCGTCCAGTGGTCAATGTTTTTATTTAGAGTAATTTGTGCCGGGACTGGATCAAAAGCTTGATATGGATTAATCTTTTCTCCTTTAGTCTGTAAAAGCTGCTCCAGTACCGGTTCAAGTTCATACGGCAACAAATAAGTTTTTTCTTCCCCATCAATATCAGCAATAGTTACATCTATTGGTAAAATTAGTTCCTTATTTACTATTGCTGCAGACTGTGAAACTCCTTGATCACGCATATCATCGTCAAAAAACGAATCAACAAATACTCCTTTTTTCGTGGTTGGCTCTCTTGAATTTGCATCACTACGTAGACGTTCCTGTGCAACAAGAGCATAAAGATCATTTATTCCTTTTTCTTTGGTTAGGTTAAGAACTGCTTTAGGTTCGGATACTAGAGAATTGTCTATTATATCTTCCTCTTCGGATTCTTCAACTACAATATCCGGTATTTTGGTATTGTGTCCCATTATTTTGCCTTCATGTTCCAGTATTTTTGTTTCATGTCCCAGAATTTTGTTTTCATGTCCCGTTTTCTGTTGAATATCAATGACACTTTCGTTGATATCCATTTTATCAGGTTCAGCTGAGTCCACATCCATAGTTTCAATGGCTGTAACTTTAATATTCACAGATGATTTGGTCTGCAAAGGCTCTGTGTTAACGCGAAAAAACTTGTCAATTTTCTGCACATCTGAATTAACTCTGACTAAATCTTTCGCATAAACTTTGGCGCCATCTGTAGTTTTCTTAACAATTTCATCAACTATTGTTGCGCCTGGTAAACGGGCCTGAAAAGTATTTCATTCGTTTTGACTATTTTATACAATTACACACTGTAGATAATTGTGTCTATGGGATATAAGGAGCGTCATTTCATTCTTGAGGCCAAGCCAATCGTTCCTTCTCGTGATGCTGCTCTGTTGATCAACGGATGAGACTATGGCACCAGGTCCTTCTTATTAGAAGTCGCTGGCTCCAATCTTAGCCGGCAGATCGGTGTGTCGAAAGACCGTTTTTACTGTCATCACAGAAGTAAAGATATATTATTAATATCAAGTCACTATTATTATCCATTTCCGTAAAGCCCGCCTGGCCAGCGACCACCTCAACCAGAGTTAACCGCCAAACGATTCGGGTACCAGCTGGGAGCTTGGGAGAGTACTTTTTTCTTTCTTCTTCTTGGCCGGCATTGCATAAGTTATGTCTTTGATGTTCATGAGCGATGCTTACCACTTACCATCACGTGGCTCGTCTATTCGTTTGCCAAATTTATAAAATAGTAACAAGACGCCCCTTTTTATTGTATAAAGATAACTCACTAACCTGGGTGTACATAACTCTAGATGAGTTACAACTCAGCAATTTATTCTCAATGCAAGTCTTTATCTTATCAATGATCTGCTCTTCATACAAAAAATGCACTTCGTGTTTGGTTGGATGTACATTCACGTCCACGTTCCTCGGATCTGGTAATGTATGACAGGTTTAAACAGTTTCCTTGAATATAAAAGGAAGCAAGGAAGAAAGAGAAAAAGAAGAAAGGAAGGATTAAAGAATTCCTTTCTTCAAAGAACGTAACAGAGGCAGGTGAAAGACATTTATGAAAGAATATCGTCGAGTTTAAACTGGGTAGTAGAGAAGCCAGCGACCTCAAACTTGAGTGACAGGCGCCAAAGTCTCGTCCGTTGTTCAACAAGGTTCACCACGAAAACACTTACAAACCAAAAAGTGTTTTAGAAAAGATAAGAAGATTCTGCTTTAGAAGAAAGTTCTCGACAGGCTAGTACTACAGGCACAGGCTAGTAGGCACGGGGCTTGGGGAGCGCCCGAGCTCCGATTGTTCAATGTTCGGGATTGTATAGAATATGCAGGCAATATATAACTTCGATACCCTGATTCAGGAAAGCGATAGCGTCATCTCTTATGAT
>DWLW01000002.1:0-19805 GCA_018251875.1 Lychnuchoides ozias
AGCTCTAGTATGCAGAAGTATGATAGAGGGAGGAGAATGTTTTGTACGCCTCCGAAATCGTAAACTCGAAGATGGATTTTCTGTACCATTACAACTGCAAGTACTTGAGTCTGAACATTTAGATAATAAAACAAATCAAACTTTAGGAAATGGTAATGTAATAAGAAACGGGATTGAGTTTAACAGGCTTGGGCAAAGAGAAGCATACTACCTATTTAAAGAACACCCTGGTGAAAGTATGTTTGGAGAATCAGTGAGAGTGCCAGCAAATGATGTTTTACATATTTATAGACCATTAAGACCTGGGCAAATCAGAGGGGAGCCTTGGCTTTCTAATATACTGCTGAAGCTCTATGAGCTTGATCAATATGATGATGCAGAGCTGGTGAGAAAGAAAACTGCAGCAATGTTTGCAGGGTTTATTACGAGACTTGATCCTGAAGCAAATATTTTAGGAGAAAGTGAAAGTAATGAGCAAGGAGTAGCACTATCTGGTTTAGAGCCAGGAACAATGCAGCTTTTAGACCCAGGAGAAGACATAAAATTTTCAGAGCCGTCAGATGTAGGAGGAAGTTATGAAGCGTTTATGAAACAGCAACTCAGGGCAATAGCGATTGGTACAGGGATAACATATGAGCAACTAACAGGAGATTTAACCGGTGTTAATTATTCATCAATTAGAGCAGGATTAATAGAGTTTCGTAGGAGATGTACAATGTTACAGCATAACATAATGGTATTTCAGTTTTGCCGTCCTGTATGGGATAGGTGGTTAGAGTTAGCACTACTTTCTGGAGAGCTAGACATAGGTGAAGAATGGACAAAGGGAAAAGAAGGAACAAAAAAAGAAGTAAAATGGATACCACAGGGATTTGATTGGGTCGATCCGCTAAAAGATCAGCAAGCACAGCAAATGGCAGTAAGAAATGGATTCAAGAGTCGAGCGGAAGTAGTATCAGAAATGGGTTATGATGTAGAAGAAATTGACCAAGAAATAGCAGAAGATCAAAGACGTGCAAGTGAACTGGGCTTAAGTTTTGATTCTGACGTTACGGCCAATCAAGAGGTGATATGAAACAACAATGGCTAAACAGATGTGTAATGGTAGAACCAAGGAGTTTTGAGTTACTGTCACTACAAACAGGAAAGCAGCCTATCTTTAAAAATATAAAACATGCAGTAAGAAATAGTGAAAGAGGAATAATACCGATACATGGCATTTTAACTAAAAAACCTGGTGCATTTGATGAAATGCTCGGAATGACATCATATGAGCAAATAGAAGAACAAATTACACAAGCATTAGCAGATAGTAGCATAGAGACAATTATACTGGAAATAGATAGCCCCGGAGGAGAGGTAAACGGTATATTTGACCTAGCTGACTTTATTTATGAATCAAGAGGAAAAAAGAGGATAATAGCGATAGCAAATGATGATGCATATTCTGCTGCGTACGCTATAGCTTCTAGCGCTGAAAAGATTTTTCTCACCCGCACTTCAGGAGTTGGGAGTATAGGAGTAATAGCAAGTCATATAGATCAAAGTGGATTTGATGAAAAATGTGGAATAAAATATACCACAGTGTTTGCAGGAAGTAGAAAAAATGATTTAAATCCACATGAACCAATAACTTCTGAGAGTTTAGAAAATCTAAAAAGCGAAGTGAATCGTTTATATGAAATGCTGGTTGAGCTAATAGCACGGAATAGAAACCTCTCTGTAGAGGCAATAAAAAATACTGAAGCAGGGCTTTATTTTGGTGAAAATGCAGTAGAGATAGGTCTTGCAGACGGAATTACAATTCTTTCAGAGTTTAAATATATTAATAAAAACAGGAGTATTACTATGAACGAACAAACTATAACTGACCTAAAAGAAGAAACTAATAATTTAACTAAGTATCGTACTGAAGTTCTTGAATTAATACGTTTATGTAATATATCAAAGATGCCAGAGAAAATAGGAGAATTTATTGAGCAGAGTGTAAGTGTTGAGCAAGCAAGGGAAGTTTTAATGGAATTACTTGCAGAAAGAACAAAGAAGACAGAGATAATAAGTACAATACTACAGAATTCAGGAGAAGAGTTGATGATGCAGGTAGCGAAAAGTCGTAGGCATTTAAAATATATAACAAAAGAAGAAAAGCAAAATGAGTAGTATAACAGAACAAAATAACCTTGGTGATCTTCTAAAATATGAAGCATCAAATTTATATTCACGAGATCAAATAACTGTCGCCAAAGGACAGAATCTCAAGCTTGGTGCAGTAGTTGCTAAAAAGACTGAAGATGGTTTTATTAGGGTCTTAAATCTAACAGCAACCGATGGCACACAAACGGCAATAGGAGTAATTTCAAGTGATGTAAACGCAAAGGAAAATGCTAAAGGAGTAATTATTGCTCGCGGTGCAATGCTAGCAGATCATGCAGTTGTATGGCCAGCAAATATCACTGAAGAGCAGAAAAATGCAGCAATAAAGCAACTTGAAACACGAGGGATCATTATCCGTAAAGCAGTCTAAAGCTATATTAAACAATAAAAAACACAAAGGGGGAAAAGAAAAAATGCAAAATCCATTTACAAATACAGCATTTAGTATGACGGCACTAACTAATGCGATGAATATATTGCCGATAAATTATGGACGGGTTGAAAATTTAAATTTATTTCCAAGTAGGTCAGTAAGATTTAGACATATTACCATAGAAGAGCAAAATGGAGTATTAAGTTTACTACCAACGCAAGTACCCGGAGCACCAGCAACAGTAGGAAAAAGAGGAAAAAGAAAGGTAAGAACATTTACGATTCCACATATTCCGCATGATGATGTAGTGTTACCAGAAGAAGTACAGGGAATAAGAGCATTTGGATCAGAAAGTGAACTTAAAGCGCTGGCAGATGTAATAACTGACCATTTGCAGCTAATGAGAAATAAACATGCAATAACGTTGGAGCATTTGCGTATGGGAGCGCTGAAAGGAATAATTCTGGACGCAGATGGCAGTGAATTGTTAAATCTGTACAACGAATTTGAAATAACACCAAAAGTAGTAAATTTTGCACTGGGAGCAGCGATAACTGATGTAAAACGTAAGTGTCTGGAAGTATTGAGGCACATAGAAGATAATCTAAGTGGTGAATATATGACAGGAATTCATGCTTTAGTAAGCCCTGAGTTTTTTGATGCACTTACTTCTCATGCTAAAGTGAAAGAAGCATATGAGAGATGGCAAGAAGGAGCAGCGCTAAGAAATGATATGAGGTCAGGATTTACGTTCTGTGGAATAACGTTTGAGGAATATAGAGGACAAGCAACTGATCCTGAAGGAACCGTGAGAAGATTTATAGAAAGGGATACGGGGCACTGTTTTCCAGTAGGAACAGCAAGCACATTTACAACATATTTTGCACCAGCAGATTTTAATGAAACAGTGAATACTCTTGGACAGCCACTCTATGCAAAACAAGAGCCAAGAAGATTTGATAGAGGGACTGATTTGCATACGCAGTCAAACCCTCTGCCAATGTGCCACCGTCCAGCAATACTAGTCAAGATCGTTGCAACATAGGTAGAGCAAATATAAAGCGGTGTGAGGCAGAAGAATGCTTTACCTCTTCTTAGCATATAAATGTTAGTATATAGCGGAGAAATGTGCAAGAGAATATTAAGAGATTATTTAAAGATTGTTTTGCTCATTTAGGAAAAGTAGCTTTGTATGAATCAAAGGATAAGTCATATATGGTACAAGTACTAAAGCAACAGCCAGATAAATTATACGAGATTGGTGAAGGACAATTTGTGGGAGAGATGCTTTTTCTTGAGGTAAATGTTTTTGATGTACTGAGGCCAATGGTGGGAGATATTTTTGTTATTGATGGTCGTAAATATAAAGTATATTCTCCACCACTGCGAGATAATTCAGGAATAGTTTGGAATATAAACTGTACAGTACTTGGAGAGAAAGATGTTTAAAATTGAAGTTAATGAAAACATTGAGAGAATTACTCACGACATTGATGCTAACAAAGCTAAAGTAGAGTTGGCAGCGGTAAGAGCGCTAAACAAAACGGCACTATGGTTAAAATCTCAGGCTGTCCGAGAAATCAGTGAAGAAAAGCAAATTAGGCTGAAAGTAATTAGAAAAAGACTAAGAATCATCAAGTCAAGAAAAAGCACTTTGAAAGTTTTAATTAGAGCATATCTGTATGATATAAATATAAAACAAGCAAAAATAAGAACAGCATTTAATGATGAATTTATGGCAACAATGCCAAGAGGCTATCGTGGTATTTTTAAACGTGTAGGAAGAACAGCACTACCGATACAGGAGGTTAAACTACCACTTGAACCTGAGGCTTCAAGGATAATAGAAAATCTTGTTAATTATGAAGTTGAAAGGATATTTGAAAAATATTTTACACATGAGTTATTTTATGACGGCATTTTGGACTAATTTACATGAGGCAATTTGTAATACGCTAAAGGCAGAGATACCAGCAATTCAAACTTGTGAGGTTTATCCAGCAATCAGGAAAGAATTGATAGCACCAGCAGTATTTATAGAACTTAGTGGCTTTGAAAAAGGACATGATCCAGGAACAGAAGAATTAGCGCTGAGAGCAAAATTTGAAGCACGAATTGTGATTGATAGCACAATAGAAAATGCACCTATTATTGTCAGAGCATTGGCGGCAGAAGTAGCAAGAGTGGTAAATAAAAACACTTGGAAAGTGGAGAAAATTTCACCAGGAGAATTTATCTCAGGAGGAGGAGATGATTTTAGGCCAGAGCTCGATGCATATTTAGTGTGGATGGTAGAGTGGGTGCATGAAGTACATCTTGGTGATTCAGTATGGGCAGAGAGTAGTATTCCGCCGAGTACTGTTTACATTGGGTTTACGCCTGATATTGGAGTTGCTAATAAGCATAAATATGTAAAGGTTGGCAAAAATGATGAATAGTTTTGAAGATGCGAACTTACTAATAAAACTTAATAACTTGATTAGAGTTGGCACAGTCGAAGAAGTAGGCTGTGGAACGGCTAAGGTACGTGTAAAAATGATAGGTAATATATTAACAGACTGGTTGCCATGGGTAACAGCAAGAGCTGGAGAAGACAGAAGTTGGGCTGCACCAAGTATTGGAGAACAGGTGATAGTACTTTCGCCATCTGGTGAAATTGCCAAAGGGATTGTCTTACCTGCAATTTATTATAAAAAATATCCTATTCCAGAAGGAAGTAAGGAAGAAGTAAGCGGTTTTGTTTTTAAAGATGGAACAGTTATTTACTATGACCGAAATGGTCATAAGTTTACAATTTCTGTCAAAGAAGAAGGAGCTCTTGTTTTTGCAGTGAAAGAAACGCAAATGGAAGTAACTAGTAAGGAAGTTATTTTAAAAACGGGAAAATCAAGTTCAAATATAACTGATGAAAAGATTGTCTTACAGGTTGGGAACTCAAGTCTAGAGATTACTGAGAGTGGCATTAAGTTAAATGCGAAAAAAATAGATTTAAACTAGCCGGAGAAAAATGTTAGAGCTAATAATGATAAGGGTATTATGATTGGTGATATTGAGTATACCTCTCAAACATCAGAATTAAGTGGATATGAATCAGGATGTGAAGATGAGTCAAGAAGAGAGGAGGAAACAAGAGGTTCATTGTTAGGGCAAAAACGACTTTCAGAATCAGACAAAGATTTAAGTTTGGCAAAACAGGGAAAAGTTGTTCGTTTTGGTGATATGTGTAACCAACATGGAGATTATTTACAAAGCCCTGGCATAGGAGGAAGCAGTAATGTGTTTGTAAATGGTAGGCCTGTGCATCGTCAAGGAGATGAATGGTCACAACATGCATCAACAGACCCTTATAAACCACCACATACTAGTCAATCCCTTCTTGAGGGGTCAGATTCAGTGTTTGTAAATGGCAAAGCCATTGCTCGTACTGGTGACCTAATTTCCTGTGGAGCAGTGGCAGAACAAGGAAGCAATGATGTCTTTGCAGGGTAAGTGATATGCGTGGTATGAATTCTGAAACTGGTAAAACAATAAGTGGTATAGAGCATTTAAAACAATCAATAGTTGATATTTTAACTACACCAATTGGTGCTCGTGTTATGCGCCGAGATTATGGATCAAGGTTATTTGAGCTGATTGATCATCCAATTGTACCTGGTTTTGCACAAGAGCTTTATGCAGCAGTTGCAGAAGCATTAGAAAAGTGGGAGCGTCGATTTAAGCTTAAACGTGTACAAATAACAGAAATAAAAGAAGGTAAAGTAACTCTCATTTTAGAAGGAATCTATCTGCCAAATGGAAAGCCGATCCGCCTTGATGGTATTATAGTATAAGGTAGTAGGATGAAAACACCAAATATTGTCGAAACATTAAAATTTGAGGAAATCTTTTCGCGAATGAAAGAAGAGTTAGTGCGTCGGAATGCAAGTTTTTCTGCACTAACTGAGAGTGATCCAGCAATAAAGATACTGGAAGTAGCAGCCTGGCGTGAACTTTTGCTTAGGCAAAGGATTAATGATGCAGCACAGGCAAATTTACTTGCTTTTGCAAGAGGTAATGACCTTGATCACTTGGCTGAATTTTATGGTGTGCTGAGAAAGGAGTCAGAGAATGATGAATCCTTAAGGAAGCGGGTAAAAGCCAAAATTGTTGGTTGGTCAACAGCAGGGAGTAAAGAGCATTATCGCTATCATGCATTATCTGCTGACACGAGAGTAAAAGATGCGCAAGTGGTATCACCTATACCAGGAAGTGTACAGATTTCAATACTTTCCACAGAAAATGGTGGAGTACCTTCAGAAGAATTGCTAGAGATCGTCAGAAATCACGTTATTCGCGATGATATTCGTGTATTAACAGATACGCTTACAGTTATTGGCTGTGGTATTATTCCCATTACTATTCATGCTAAAGTGCATATTTACCCTACTGCATCAAAAGATGTTATCGAAGCTGCAAAGGAACAATTTATCAAAGGTCTTGAGTCTACTAAAGGTTTAGGGTGGAATGTAACCAGGTCCTGGATTATTGCTCATCTTTTTACAGAAGGTATACAAAATATAGAGCTTACAGAGCCAATAGAAGACATAATTGTACAAAATAATGAATGCGTTGCTTTAAGTGATTTAAGTGTTAGGTAAAAATTGGTGATACTTCCTCCAAATGCTTCAAAGCAAGAGCAAATACTTACAGACATAATTAATTATTCTCTTGATGCAAATTCTCTACGGGGATTTAAATTTAACCCACAGACTGAAATGTTGCCGTGGCTAGTAGCGGAATACGGCTTGGGAGAAATTTTATCCTGGGGTAAGAAAGCTACTAAGAGTGCATTAAAAGAATGGGTCTTAGCTAAGCAAAACGGAATAAGATTTCAACGTTTGCGCGGTACACCACAGTCACTGAAGATGGCGCTGAAATGGGCAAACATTGATAATATTACCATTCAAGAAGAACCACCAGGAGAGCATTTTGCTGAATTTCAAATTGGCATCTCTGATGTTCCTAATGACTTTTTTGTCGATAGTGTAATTGCTCTGGCAAAACTTTCTGCACCGGCAAGATCTCGATTAATGCGAATATTCAATGATTATTACAATGCTCAGCGGTTTATGTTAGATGAAAGTATTTTTGGAGATCTTCTTTCAGACTACTCGGGTGTAAGAATAGCAAAAGAAGGGCCAGTATTATCGTTTGGAAGAAAAAACTCATTTGAGCTAAAAATAGGAAATCCAAGATTTAAATTTAGCACTTTTAGATCACATTATGATAGAAGTTACAGTAATGATTTATATAGGTTGGATGTTGCAGTATTAGGAGAGACAGAGCCTCACACCAAGAATTACAACGGTATATATGGAAGAAGTCACGAGTGGTATAACTTAAAAGCACTATATCCTCTACCACAGGGTTTATTGCCAGAAATTAAGTTTGCTAAAGCGTTGATAGTATTATCAGATAGTTGGAATTTGGGAGATATCAATGCTTGTTTTGCACCAACTGCTTATAAAGAAATAGAGCATACATTTTACTTAAGTGAAGATAAACTCTCTGAGCAGATTTGGAATTTTCGACGTACACCAATTTTAGAGCGGTTTAGTATAACTTATTACTACGAAGCAAAGAGTTTTACTGATCAAAGAATAATAGAGTCTAATTTAAGGGAATATCATATTGATTGTCAAAATGACTCAGATTTAAAACAGAAAGATCCTATTCATGAGCTAGAAAATTACGTAGCAGTATTTTACCCAGGTATGGTCACTTGGCATGAACATCGCCACTTAAATCGCCCTTGGAAAAATTTTGAGCCCATTATTACAAAAAAATTGGACGTTTTTTCTACGAATCTTGTATATATATAATATCAATCACGCAATCAGACATGTCAATACTGACACAATCAGGCAGAGCAGCTATTGCTGCGAGCATAAAAGAGCAACCAATACATCTTGCTTGGGGATCTGGAGATTCTACCTGGGAAAGCAGCTACAAAGTTGAAAAAACTTTTACAGCAGGCGGCAAGATAAGTTTAGATCACCACACTATTAAAGATGTAAAGGTTTATACAGGGCAAACAATTTATCAGTCAAGCATAGATTATATAGTTGATGGTAGCTCAGGCGCTATTGAGCGTGTAGAAAATGGTGCAATTATAGCAGATAGCGTAATCACTATAGAGTATACTCAAGACACACCACCGGAACTAATTACTTCTGCAACATTAATTAAGGAAGTTGGACGTCGTGTTGTTGATGAGGTGCTCTTTTGCAGTGGTGATGAGAATGGAGAACTTGTGACTCCATCTGGAAGGTTTAAACCATCGAATGTACCAATCAATAATCTGTATCTTAAATTTACTTTCGATTTCACGGACGCAGCAAATCAAGTAATAAGAGAGCTTGGAGTTATGGTTGGTACAAAGGTGGTAGAAAAATTGCCTCCTGGACAGAGATATTTTGAACCAAAAGATATAGAAGACCATGGAATCTTGCTGATTTTAGAACACACTGTACCACTTATCAGAACTGCTGCCACAAGAGAGACTTTTTCATTTGTTGTAACCTTTTAGAATAAAATGACTTTAAACACCTATTATAACCGCTTTAATCCTGACAAAGAATACGAAAAAAGCTTATTTCTTGCTGGAAGAGGTTTGCAATCTGCAGAATTAAACGAGACTCAGGAGTATGCTCTCTCTAAGCTTAAAGGCATAGGCGATGCAATATTTCGTGATGGTGATGTTATAATAGGAAGCAATTGTATTATAGATAGAGAAACTGGTAAAGTTACGCTTGAATCAGGAAAAATCTATCTTCGTGGAGCGGTTAGAAAAGTTGAAAAAGAAGAGTTTGTTATTCCACTGAGTACCACAGTGCGTATAGGTGTTTATTACGTAGAATCTACCATTACAGAACTTGAGGATGAAAACCTTCGTGATCCTGCTGTTGGTACACGTAACTATCAAGAAGTAGGGGCTGCAAGGCTTAAAGTTTCCACCACTTGGAGTTATCAAGCTGAGGGTGTGACTACTAATGCTTCAGGAGAATTTTATCCAATTTATAACATTGAAAATGGAGTATTGATAGAACATTCACCGCCACCACAAGCAAATATAGTAACTACTGCTCTTGCTCGTTATGACAAAGAAGCAAATGGTTCCTATGTCGTAAATGGTCTTGAAGTAATGTTCCTGCAAAAGGAAGAGGGAGAAGGAGGAAAAAAAATATTTGTGATTAATGAGGGCAAAGCTCATGTTGATGGCTATGAGATTGAGCTACCTCACAGTATTCGTGTTTCTTTTGATGAAGATCCAGATATAAAAGCAGTTGAATCAGAACCACATACTTTTCAGCCAAATAGCCAAAGAGTAATGGAACTTAAAGTTAATGATTTTCCAATAAGTGAAATTAAAAAAGTAGATATAACTGTTCAAAAAACCATTACCGTTACTCATGGTTCATACTCAGGAGCTGTTGATCCAATACCTGACTCTGCAGTACTTGAGATTATTCAAATTAAACAAGGCAATGTTATTTATGAAAATAGTGTAGATTATAAACTAAACGCAGGAAATGTTGATTGGTCGTTACCTGGCAAAGAACCTGCACCTGGAAGTAGTTATCAAATAACTTATCGTTGCCGTACCCACGTAAGCCCTGAAGATATAAGTGAAAAGGGGTGTAAAGTAAAAGGAGCAGTTGATAACAGCTTGGTTTTGATAGATTATACCTGGAAAATGCCACGCTTTGATTTAATTACTATCGATAGCAAAGGAGTAGTAAGAAGAATAAAAGGCATAGCTCACCCTTGGCGACCATCAATGCCTAGAGCGCCTAGTGGACAACTTTTGCTTTGCTACATTCATCAGACGTGGAAAAAAGGCGAAGGGGTAAAAATAGTGAATAATGCTATTCATGCTGTACCGATGAATGAGCTTGAAGCAATGAAAAAAGGAATAAATGATCTTTATGCACTTGTTGCACAGGAGCGTTTACGCAATGATGCAAATTCAAGAGAACCTACCACCAAAAAAGGAGTATTTGTTGATTCGTTCTTCGATGATGATATGCGTGATCAAGGAATTTCGCAGTCTGCAGCGATAGTAAACAAGGAATTAATTTTACCAATAGATGTAACGATTGCTGACATTGATGGGAGAGAAAAAACTTATTTGTTGCCGTATGAACTTGAACCGGTACTGGAGCAGCTTTTACAGACCAAAGGAGAAAAGATCAATCCATATCAAGCTTTTGATCCAGTCCCGGCACAAATTACTCTAAATAAAAATATTGATCACTGGACAGAGGTTACCACGAATTGGAAAAGTCCAGTAACCAGAGTATTTAATGTTAAAGAAACAACAGAGCTGCTGTCAAGTACTTCATACGAAACTGAATTTATGAGAGAAGCGGTACAAGATTTTGAAATTGAAGGTTTTGAGCCAAATGAGAGGCTTAAGGAGATAAAATTTGACGGTATGAGCATTCAACCTACAGCATAAAAAAGATGTTAACAGCTAACAACCAAGGAAAATTAAAGGGAAAGATAAAAATCCCAGCAAACATTCCAGCAGGTACTAAATTAGTACAGTTTTATGGGGATAAAGGAAGCTATGGAGAGACAACTTATACTGGTAAAAAAACTATTACCATAGAAGAAAGAAGAAGAGTTATCACAGCAAGACGAGTTGATCCTTTAGCACAAACATTTACACTAAATGAAAGTAGGCACATAGGAGGGATAGATTTATGGTTTGTAAATAGCGGCAAAAAACGTGTTGTTGTGCAGATTAGAGAAACAGCAGTGGGAATGCCCTCACAAACTGTTATCGCTGAAAGCTATATTGAGCCAAAAGATATAAAGATAGATGGTACAGCAACACGTATAGAGTGGTCACCAGTGTTTTGCCATGCAGGACAAGAGTATGCAATAGTGCTACTCACTGATGATGCAGATACTGCAGTAAAAATAGCAGAACTTGGCAAGTATGATGCAGTAAATAGTAGGTGGGTAACGAGTCAGCCTTATCAAGTAGGAGTATTACTTTCATCTAGCAATGCAAGCACCTGGACTCCACATCAAAATTTAGATTTAACGTTTCGATTACTAGCTGCAAAATTTAGCGAACTTTTTCACCTTTTTAATCTTGGCAAAGTCAATGCGAATAACGTATCGGATTTGATAGTTTTGACGAACGTTGAAAAAGTAGCATTTGATACTAATGTAGAATTTATCTTAACAGATGAAGAGGGAAGAGAAAACTTTTTGTCTGATAATTTGCCACTTGCACTGCGTGAAAGGATAAATGGGGAATTAACGGTAAAAGCAAGCCTAAAAGGAGGGCGAGAAAAAAGTCCAGTTCTTTATCCTGGGTTACAGCTAGTTCTAGGTAATCTTTCAGAGTTTGGAGATTATGTAACGAGAAGTATTACAGCAGGAGCTAACACTAAGATTACCATAACATATGATGCGCTAATACCTGGCACTGCAGATGTTAAAGCATATGTTCAAAAAAATGTTGAAAGAGAAGAATGGCAATTAGTAAATTTAACATCAGGAAAACCAATTGGAGAAAATTGGGTAGAGAGAACTCATGTGCTATCAAATTTTAATGGCAATGAGACAAGGATAAAATTAGTTTTAAGTGGAACAGTTGTCTATCGTCCTAAAGTCAAAAATCTACGAATCATTATCACTTAGCAGAATGTCAGATGATAAAACAAGTAGAGGATATTCACTACCGCATCCAGAGAATATTGCTGTGCAAGATGTTGTTCGTATTCGTACCACAATTGAGAAAATAGATGAAGATATTACCGAAAGAGAAGATGAGCATAATCAACTAAAAAATAATTTTAAACGATTTAGATTTGAAACTTTTTTGAATTTTTGGGAATGAAAGAAGCAATATACCAAAGGATAAAGGATTTAGCAGCAAACAGCACACCTGATCAACTGGCATATCTTGCAAAATCGCTGGAGTTGATAGCAGATAAAAAAGCTATTGCTGACATTGTGCAGATGACTGAGGTAAAAGAGATAATTGATGCACTACAAAAGAGGCTTAAGGATTTAGCAGTAAACAGTACTCCAGATCAATTAGCATATCTTGCTAAAGCATTGGAATCAATAGTCGACAAAAGTGCAGTTTCTGAAATTGTACAGATGACAGATGGTAAGTTAAAAGAACTTCTTGATAGTGCAAAAAAACACTTAACTGATCTGGATAATAAAAAAGCTAGTTCTTTAGCAGTGATCTCTGAATCAGAGAAGCAGTTATTAAAGAGAATTGATGAAAAAGGAACAACAAATTTATCACTACTTGATACGAGAAAGAATGCCAATATTGCAGCAATAAACAGTGTTGGCAATGATCATAAAGATGGTCTAAAAGGTTTAGTGAATAACTTCCGTACTGTTAATGATGTGCCAAGCGGTTCATCGATTATGAGGGAGATAAGGAGCAGAGAAAATCAACTAACAACTAAGCTTAACTCTATAAATGATGTACCAAGCGGCTCATCAATCATGAAAGAAGTAAGAAATCGTCACATGATTGAACCTGGAGCATTACCTTTTTTATTTGGTGTACTAAGTAGAAAAAATAATTACTTTGGTCACGGAACTTTTACAACTGAGCTTGGTCAGTGGAGTAGTGATATAACAAAAACAGACTATATGCTACAACTACTAGCAGGTACTCACACATATGATACAAGCTATGTTAGTTTTTATCGGCCAAGACAATTGTGCTTTTTAGAGGGAAGCAAAGGTACATTTATCTATGGAGAATCATACCCAAGATTCATGTATGATGGATTTTCTGAGCAATTCAATATGCTGAAATACCCTTATGCTGCATTGGGAGTAATATTCGTAAAAAACACAAGCAATGTAGATATAAGTAAAACTATAAACTTTGTTGGATCTGCAATGTGGTATAAAGATGAAGTTAATTATGGAGGAGCAGGATTATTTATAGGTACACCTGATAAAACTAATACAAGGAAGTCAGAGATTTCGAGAATTACTTGGACACGTATTTACCAGCATGAAATTAGCAGTTCTGAATTTATTGGATCAGGTAACATAGTCATTCCAGCAGGAAAAACTGTTACAGTGTTACTTTATACGTCATCTAATCTTCACTCAGAAGGTGAAAGAGTTGGTGAGACACCTGAGTTCTTTGCAAGTGAGCATGCGTATAGCACAATCTATGGTCAATTTATACAGTGGGGAATTTATAACATACGTAGCAATTTTCTCACCACAGGGCTTGAGATAGATGTAGAGAGGACGCTAAAAGCTTGGCAATGTCCTGGATTATCTAACACATATGAGCTCTGGAGGTAACAAACAATGTCTATCTACATTAGATTTGAAAATCACAAACAAGTAGAAACAACAACGCTTGAAAGTAAGCCAACTGGAAATGATTGGTATGAAGCGCCAGAAAACTTTGAATGGCAAAAGAGTTATCAGTTAACAGAGGGAGAAGAAATTGTTGAGAGGAATAAGGAAGACATTGAGTTGGAGTTACTTGAAAATGCGAAACTTTCTGTACTTTCTAATCTTCGCGTTTATTTTAATAACTATACTAACGAATACGCTGGAAATTCTCACCAAAAAGCTAAATCGTATCAAATACAAGAAAAAGCCGCAAAAAGCATTCTAGCAGCACCAGAATCTATGAATGAAAAGGATGCAGAAATTATAGAGCCTTTAGCAAAAGTACGTGGTATTACAGTTATTGAAATGGCAAGAATAATCGAGGAAAAAGCCAAAAAAGCAGAAAAAGCAATAATCAAATGTGAAGAACTTGAAGATGTAGCCAAGAGAAAAATTGAGGGAGCCAAGAATAAAGAAGAGCTGCAAACTTTGCTAGATGATTGTAAACAAAAAATGCAAAGAGAGCTAAAAAGGGGCAAAAGATGACAGAACAGTTTCTACATGGAGTAAATGTTATCGAGGTTACCTCAGGAGCGAGGACAGTACAAACAGCTAAATCATCGGTAATTGGCGTAATTGGTACTGCACCTGATGCTGACGGGCAAAAGTTTCCACTGAATAAACCAATATTAATAGCAGGAAGTTTAAAGGAAGCAGCAAAACTTGGGAAAAGTGGAACACTACCTTCTGCAGTAAATGGAATATTTTCCCAGATTGGTGCAACAGTAGTAGTTATTCGAGTTGAAGAAAGTGATCCAAAATTAAAAAAAGAAGAAACGCTGAGAAATGTAATTGGCGGTGTTGATAAAGAAACCGGGGATTATCAAGGCATTCAAGCGTTCTTAAGCAGTGAAAGTATAGTTCATGTTGCGCCAAGAATACTCATTGCACCTCAATTTACTCACCAACTCCCAGAAGATGGCAAAAATCCAGTAGTTGCAGCATTAATTTCTGTAGCAGAAAAACTGAGAAGCATAATAGTAGCAGATGGTCCAAATACCAATGATGAAGAAGCAATAAAGTGGAGAAAAAGTGTAGGCAGCTCAAGAGTTTACGTGGTTGATCCATGGGTTAAGGTACTTATCGAAGGAAAAGAAGAAATCTTGCCTCCAAGTTCATTTGTAGCTGGTTTAATAGCTAAGATAGACAGCGAGCAAGGCTTCTGGCATTCACCTTCAAATAAAGAAATAAATGGTATTGTTGGAACAAGCAGGCCTATTGATTTTACTCTAGGTGATACAAATTGTAGAGCAAACCATTTAAATGAAAATGAAGTAACAACGATAATTCATCAAAATGGCTATAGGCTTTGGGGAAATAGAACATGTTCAAATGACTCGAAATGGGCTTTTCTATCAGTAAGGCATACTGCAGATCTAATCAATGATAGTCTACTTCGGGCTCACTTATGGGCAGTTGATCGCAATATCACCAAAACTTATATAGATGATGTGATTGAGGGGGTGAATTCCTACCTTGCAAGTTTAAAAGCGCAAGGAGCAATTATCAGTGGAAAATGTTATGCAACTCCCGAACTCAATACACCGGCAAATATTGCAAGCGGAAAAGTGTCTTTTGATTTTGAGTTTACACCGCCATATCCAGCTGAGCAAATAATATTCAGATCCCATCTTGTAAATAATAGTGTAATAAGTTAGGAGAAAGCGAAGTGTTACCCAAAATACTGAGAAATTTTAACGTATTTGTAGATGGTCGTGGTTATGCAGGAAAAATAGATGAAATAACCTTGCCGAAGCTTACCATAAAAACCGAAGAGTACAGAGCTGGTGGTATGGATATTCCAATAAATATTGACATGGGCATGGAAAAGCTTGAAGCAGACTTTACTTTTGCTGAGTATGATTCAGAACTATTTAGACTTTTTGGCTTGATAGATGGAAACTCAGTATCTTTAACGCTCCGTGGAGGAATGCAAGGTAATGATATTGAAGCAGTAGTAATCAATTTAAGAGGCATTTTTAAAGAGTTTGACTTTGGCAACTGGAAACCTGCTGAGAAAGCAACGCTGAAGTGTACTGTAGCTGCTCATTACTATAAACTTACTATAGGTGGTAATGAGTTAATAGAAATCGATGCTGAAAATATGATTAGAAAGATAAATGGCGTTGATCAAATGGCCTTGCTACAAACGATTCTAGGGATCTAATATGGTTGACAAAATTACATAAAAATGTTAAAATATAAGAAGTTGTAGGTATATAGTTAATATGGATTCTAAAGCTCATACAAATTCCATAGAGCAGCTAACTGGTTTACTTGTTAGTGTAGCACAATCTCAAGACAAGTCCGTTTTAAAGTTATTAACTGAATTAATGGAAGAAGAAATTGAAGATATGGAATTATCTAAGATTGCTGACGAACGCTATAAAGAAAAGAGGGTTAAACATCAAGATGCCTTCTGGGATTAAGCCTTACAATATAGACTATTCAGAATCTGTTATAAAGAAAGACATTCCGGCTCTTCCAGCAAAAGTAAAGTTAATGATTAAGAAGGCAATAATGGAGCGTCTAACAGTTGATCCAATTGGACTTGGAAAGCCATTAAAGCATAACTTAAGTGGACAACGTAGTCTACGGGTGAGTACCTATCGTATACTTTATTATATAGATGTACCAGAACATACAGTAGTTATTACTTCAATTGAACACAGAAAAGATTCTTATCAAAGCTAATCCTATTTATAGCACCATACAAAGAAATTAGTTATGTAAAAGCCGATATAGACTTTTATTTAATTAACTTTTTAAGGAGGAACATGCAAGCTATAACACTTAATAACCCAATAACAGTTGATGGAATTTCTGTCTCAGAACTTACTGTTAGACGTCCAAAAGTTAGAGACTATCTTGCAATTGAACGCTTAAATGGTAGTGACCTTAGTAAAGAAGTAACTTTGACTGCCAATTTGACATCAGTTGCAAAAGAAGCAATTGAAGAGTTAGATATTGCTGATTATGTGAAAATTCAAGAGGTATTAAAGGATTTTTTTTCACCGATTATCCAAAAAACTTGAGATTAGAAGTATTAATGTTCAGCTCTGTTGTAGGAGGCGGGGTTGAACAAATACTTGATATGGAGATTAATGAATTTATCTTATGGCATAAAGCAGCGAGGAAGGTACAATGTCAACATTATCTATAAAAATCGGAGCAGTTTTAGATGGCAGTTTCAGTACTGTAATAAAAGGAAGTAGCAGTCAACTTACTCATCTTGGTGAGAATATAAGAAAGCTTGACTCATCTTTAAAATCAGTATCAAAGTTTAAGCAGTTAGGTCATGATGTTTTGACTAGCAAGAGGTCATGGAAAGGCTTTGAAGATCAAGTAAAATCTTTAGCTAAACAAATGAAGGCAATAGAGAAACCGAGCAAAACTTTAAAAGCAGAATTTGACAAGGCCAAAACCTCTGCAATAAAAGCAAAAGAAGCATATTTGAAAAAGAGAGATGCTTTGCATTCATTTAATGAAGAAGTAAGAAAAAGTGGAAGAAATATTAAGTCATTAGTAAGTGATCAATATAAACTTGGTTCTTCTATTGAAGTACTAAAAGGTAAGTATGGTAAGCTTGGGTCTGCAATACGTAGTCACCAAAGTTTTTTAGCAAGCAAAGCACATTTTAAGTCACAAATTATAGAGACTATTGGGCTAGGGCTAACGCTTGCAGCTCCAGTTAAAGTTGCGATTGACTTTGAAAGTGCTATGGCTGACGTTAAAAAGGTAGTAAAGTTTGATAATAAAAAAGATGAAGTAACTAAATTTGCTGAAGGGTTAAAGGAAATGTCAAGAACAATACCATTATCAGCCGCAGAATTAGCACAAATAGCTGCAAGCGGTGGTCAACTTGGTATCAAGAAAGAAGATCTTTTTAAGTTTACAGAAACAGTAGCAAAAATGTCTACAGCATTTGATATGTCTGCAGAGCAAGCAGGTGATTCCATAGCTAAACTTTCTAACGTTTATGGAATTGATGTTGGTGAAATGGAGCATGTTGGTAATGTAATCAACCACTTATCAGATAACACTGCTGCTAAAGCAAAAGATATGATTGAAGCTCTAGCAATAGTTGGTGGTACTGCAAAGCAGTTTGGATTAAAGTTTGAACAAACAAGCAGCTTAGTAAATGCTTTTATTAGTTTAGGTAAACAACCAGCAAAAGCTGCAACTGCTATAAATGCACTACTTTCTAAGCTTCAAACTGCTGAAGGGCAAGGAAAAGCATTTAAAACAGCATTAGAGGAAATGGGCATAACCGCAGAAGAAATGGTACAAAGGATCAATGAAAGCGGAGAAGAAGCACTACTTAACTTTTTCCAAACTCTAAAAAAAATGGATAACCAGGAGCGTTCTCAAATCCTGATGAAACTTTTCGGTCAGGAATATCAAGATGATATTGCATTATTAGCTGGAAGTTTTAATAAGTATGAGGATGCAATAAAGTTACTGGCTAATACAGAAAAGTACGGAAGCTCTCTGCAAGAAGAATTCAAAAATCGTGCAGACACTACAGCTAATAAATTACAATTACTTAAAAATGCAGTATTTGAAGCTGGCATGAATCTAGGGTCAGTAATGTTACCTACCTTGAATTATGTAGCTGGAAGTTTGAAAACAATAACAGAGCATATAGCTTCTTTTGCAGAAAAATATCCAACTTTAACCACGACGATCATGGGTACTGTAGCAGCTTTGATAAGTTTAAAAATTGCAGCAGTAGGACTAGGATACGGATTTACATTGCTAGGAAGTACGATTTTTGGTCTGAAAGCAAACCTACTTGGAGTATTTTCATTTTTATCAGCTACAGTTTTTCCTGCAGTAGTAACAGGACTAAGAGCAGTAACACTCGCTATAATGAGTAACCCTATAGGACTTTTAATTACTGGACTTGTCACTGGCGCAGCACTTGTTATAACTAACTGGCAAAAGGTAAAAGACTTTTTCTCTAGCTTTTGGAAATCGATAATAAAACCCATAGAAGAAGCTTTTTCATGGATAGGTGAAAGTATATTTGGAAAAGTATTGGGAAATAGCCCACTGAAAGAGTTTGAAAAAAGAAAAACTGAAGTAAAAGCAGTGCACACTCCCCTAAAAAGTAATATTCTCAACAGTGGAAATCCTGTGCTAGGTAACAGTATAATTAAAGAATTTTCAAAGAGAAATAAAAATAGCTTCAGAGTCAAAAGCCTTATTGAGGAGAAAAAGTTTACAGAGAGCGATAAGATATTTGCAAGGAGTAAGTTTGAAAATAAAGAACAAAATAAAACTCAGAACATCACTAATAATTACACTATCAGCATTAAAGCAGAACCTAACCAAGATGTTCGTAGTCTTGCAGATGAAGTAATAAAAAGGATAAGAGAAAAGTCACGTGATGTTTTATTTGATACGGTAGAGACATTTTATTGATGCTATCTCTTGGTCCGTATAAGTTTGCTCCCACAAGTTTAAAGTATAGCAGAGAAAATCGTTGGAGCACGATTGAGTGTATTGAAAATATGCCACTATTACAAAATATCGGTCAAGGTGTAGAAAATATAGATTTAGAAGGAATGATTTATCTGCATAATCTCAACGTGCTAAATCAATTAAAGAGTGTGAAAGAAACTGAAAAACCACATATTTTAGTAGATAGTTTAGGTAATATTTTAGGACAATTCGTAATTACTAGGTTAGAAGAAAAGCAGATGTATTTTTTACCTAATGGACTACCGAGAAAAATTGAATTTAGTTTGAGAGGTTGTCCGGAAACAAGTAAAAGGCTATAATATCTGAAATTTTAGTACGGGGTAAAGATGAGAAAAAAGTATCC
>DWLW01000003.1:0-16921 GCA_018251875.1 Lychnuchoides ozias
AGGCCTAGCTAAAGTCTGTATGAGATATATTGCTAATGCTGATGTCTAAGACCGAGAGTATCATTTGTAAATGTCACTGCGAACCACACCCTTTAGACTGAAACGTTAAAGTGATGGAAGCTACTTCCTTCGACTTTACCTTTTAGCTGTAAAAGCCACAGCGTATACAGCTACTACATAGAAGTTTATAGATTATTTTTTTTTAAGGAAATTGCGGGCAAATACGCTGACTGGACGCGATGGTCAGTGATCAACGTCGTCTTGTGAATCAAAAACATCATAGGCATAACTGATGCATTGCCGTTAAGAAAAAAGATACAAGAAAGAAATTAAGGAGCAGAGATTCCACCTGATGGTAAGTGGTCAACGCCGTCCATGGACGTCCATCAAAGGCATCATTGATGCGTTGTCAGTCTATAAAAAAGCGGATAATTCGCACACTGGCTTCCTTATTTTTCTACCACCTTTCTTCTAGAATTCATTGTAAAATGATTTTACTACGCGTATTTTTAGTATTGGTTAGTTCCGCTGTCACCGGCAAACTCTTACCATCAGGAGGACCCTCTGATCGTTTGTTAGCTATTGACATGTAAAAAAAGCATTAACCAATTTTCTTTAACTCACACTGTTTACTTAGTTACTAAAGCAATCTGGATTCTAAGCCAATTTGGGGTTCGCGGCCCCTTCGATACTTATTAAGAGTAATACGTTTTCCTGTTTAACGGAACTGGGTGCTGTTGAATGTTTAGGTTTAACAGTGTTTTTGGTATCACGTAGTAATAAAAACAGTTGTTAAAGTTGAAAATGCAAGAATGAAGAAAGTTTTAAAAATAGTTTTTGATATAAGTCAAAGTTAGACTACAATCCCATCCCATTTGTTAATGCCAATTAATATTTAAAGCGCACTAACTTAGTAAAAGCCTATTCACTTATAACTGGACGACTCATTATTAGAACGCACTTGTTTGTTTTTAATTATCATCATGTTTTGTAGTAGTTGTAATTTTATGAAAGTTTTTTTTATAAAAAGGTTTCCTCAAGATGTATTACGTTATAGAAGTAAGTGATTATCCATTTGTAATATGCATATAGCTTTGTAAATCGATGTGCATGCAAGATTTGAACTGGGGCCCCACTGTTCGAGAGACCGATGTTGAAACCACTAAGCTAGCTACTTCTACGTCAAACAACTCAAGTTAATAGTTACACTCTTAAACATCACCCCCCACGTTCTATAGCCTCAACATTTTTTCCATTTAAATTTCCATTTTATTATAAAAACCCAGCAGTAATGTTTCCCTACTGTGTTGAAATTTTCAGTTGTCCCCTGGGAAATACGGGCTACAATTCACTCGATAACTATCACACGGCCGGTAAAATGTGGTCTGTATAAGCTTTAATGTTAAATTTCGATCTTGAAACGTAATTTAAACAGCGTACGTACATTTGGGTCGCGTCGGCGGCCTTGTATCAAACTATTTGACGTTTCATAACCCTCTTTTTTTTTTTAAAGTGTGTGTGTACTTATGTACGCGTTAGATGTTATATTTCTCTGGGGTAACAGGATTAAAATCTTTTTAAAACTTTTAACTTTCGCCTTATTCTACATTGGAGAAAAAACGACATTAACAATGGAAAAAACTAAAATGTAGACTACAGCTAACTTCAGGGTGTCGGTTTTTCGTGACGGTGTGCGCACGCATCGTAAAAATTTTCTCTTGTAATTTTCCCCTAACGTGCCAATAGAAGTATAACTTCAAAAACGCTTATACACTTACGGCCCCGCACTAGGAATGCTATTATCGCGGGTGGTATGGACATGGACGAATTAAACATCACAAACGCCCACGGCCCGAGAAAAAACGTTTTTCAGTCACACAAAAGTCTTCGCGGCCGGGATTTGAACCTGGAACCCACCCGAGCGAGTTCGTTACAAACTGGGCTACTGAGTCTTTTACTTAGGCAGCATACATTAAAATCACCATAGTGTTGGTAAAAAAAAGTCACCTTCGTTTTTAGACATCAGTAAAACTACGTAAGCCACGTAAGGAAGCCAGGCAGGTTAAAAACCCTCCAACCAAAAAAAATTAATAAATACATATTTCTATAAATATATATTTCTCTAATGAGTATAATCATGTTTACATCTATAAGCCACAAAGGTACCTATTAACCGAGACGAAAGATAATGTTAAAGAGCAAACTAAATTTAAAAATTCTAACCGCGTGTAATCGAAAAAATATTTTTAGGCTAAATTCCCCGACCCCCAATTTTATGACCTAAACTCTTGGCACCGGAGAAAAGTTTTGCGAAATTTTTAATATTTATGTCGGTTACATTTGTAAAGAGATTAAAAGTTTGGCCGTTATTGAAAATATTTTTTATTTAAAAATTTATTTTTCGTAATGAGTGGCGGCTTCAGTGAGCGTATGATGATAAATAAGTATTAATGTTAAGCGTTATATTAATAATAAGGAGTTAGATGTCTTCAATTGACTGCAAACAAACACTTGTCAAATATAATTAGGTTCAATAGTTATATAGGACTTTGTGATTAAATCGGACAGTTCTACTTTTGTGCTCAATACAAGAGAAGATTTCTTATTGGACCAAGGTTGTGATTTTTGATTAATTCAATTTATTGTTTAGATTTGTTTAATGAATATTTAATTCTAAATTATTCAATATTCATGTTCCAGATTAGTTTAACAAAGTTATAGTTAGCACTAAATTAGATCCTAATGCTCAATTGTGTTTTTGTAAGTGGCCAATTACTGTGGTAATATTGTTCGTCGTATCAAAGAATGGTTAAACACGTATTAGGGCGCCGTTCTCGAATACTTCAATTTGTTACGAAAGTATCCTTGATAAATTGATACACACATGCCTTTCGTAAAACTTCATTTAGCAAAGTATTTGTTTCTCTCTTTCAGCTACGAAAACTGTACAGCGATCAAATCGTAAGAGCCCCATTGGACATTGGATTGTTATATTTATGTGTCTAATCTTTCTGATTTCCATTCCTAACATCATTGTTTCCCTCTAAATATTGACAACTTTTTAAAGTGTATGTATATGGCAGTACTCTGTTGATACTCCGTTTTGCAATTGATAAATTAGTAATTGTTAATGAAGATTGCGTTACAAGCTGATCGTATGCCATATGTGTACTCTTGGTTTCTTGGTGATGTTAGCATGACGGTGTTTTGATAACAATACAGAAAGTTTTTACGAATGTCTATAATACTTACTCTCATCCGACTTCCGTCATCGGTGGACCTAACCTCATTTGTTTCGTACGAATATTGGCCTTGAACCTTAAAAACTATTTTTAACGTGAATCATCGTGGATTATAGATGTTTTAGTATGACATGGGTACACATGTATGTATTTTTATAACGATATTTCGTGCTAGATGCATCGACCGATCAAAAAAGTGTAAGTGTTCTACGGCAAGATGTGGTAAAATGCGATTAAAACACAAGCGAACTAGACGTAACGTACATATAATAATGTATTAGTGTCAAATGTCATCTGTCAACTTGTCGAGAGTTTCTCCGCGCCCCGCAATCTAGCCGTGTCTACGATCCATAGAACTAGGTTGAAATATCCGCGTACAAATAGATATCGTGAGTACCAGTATCATACTATCAAAATAAAATTTTGGCGTTATAGAGCAGTTGTCTTATTCTATACACTGCATAGAATACTGTTTTACTGTGGTTACAGAATAAAAGAAAGAAGAAAAAGACAACTCCTTTTCTTTTTTTTTATTATCTCGTAATACATGCACAAAACATCATGCCGCACACTTTCTAAAACGCACTCGGCACATGGTATAACGTATTAAATATTCATTAATACTTACTTGCTATTGAAGTCGCCTTGATAATATGGATATGTTGTAATGGTATCGTTTCAGGTGGGTCCCGAAGTAGTGACCCATGCAGAGGTCAATCATCATCCTACGGAGGATTCGCCTCGGCCTCATCGGACGACGACACAATTGGTGAGTTTACCATTTAAATGTGTTGTACCTAAAAGTGCTATAAATATAAATGCTCAAGTACAAAATATTAATTCGTTAAAAAATTTAAAACACTTAAGCAAGCGCCAAATTAACAATAATCATTTAATAAGAACAGATAAGGAGTTATTCTATTGTTTTCTGTAAGCATGTGTACTCTTTATAAAGAACCATTAACAATGGTGATCGTTCTGTGATCGGTGAAGGTTTCTCCGGAGAGTACGTGGATGGTGAATGCGGACGCCAGTGGTCGCGCGCGCGCACCCACTCCGCCGCCTCGTGGGCGCCCGGCGTCGCCCGCGCCAGGTCCGACCTTGCTCACGCACACGCACACGCACACTCACACCCGCACGCACACTGCCACGCGCCCTGTCGCCGTCGACCCCTCTAGCGTTTATCCGGACTTCGTTCTCGCTAAGCAGTCGTGTAGCTTCAAGAAGTCCTCCGAGCGGCTGGAGTACGAGCTCTCCCAGTGCAACATGTACTCGGCGTGCCCCTCAACGCACTCGTCCCGCTCCGGTGGCTCGCTGCTGCTCGAAGAGGTGGAGGCTGAGGCGTCGCCGCCGCGAGTCACCACCCGCCGGAGCGCCTCTTGCCGCAACCTGCGCGATTTCAGCTTCGACGACGCCGGCCGCTCCAAGCGCCGCGACGCCAAGCGTGATACGCAGAGCATGCTCGCCGATCTTGATGCGTACTGCCCCCGGCGAGTCGATTCACCCGTTACCCGGTACGACGACGCACGTACGCTCGCCTTTATTCTCGGTAACCGCGGCTCGATCGAGTCGCAGCGCGAGATTATTGGCCGCGCGTATTCGTCATCCTTCCCCGGTGCTGTCGGTGAACCGCGTCTTGACGCGCCGACGTTTGTCCGCAGCGGGTCGCAAGATGATATATCGCATGACAGCTACGAGGTGATCGAGCGTTCAGACGACGAATCCGAAATCCGTCGGTACGCAAGAATCCGGCTGCGCGGCTCCGTCGCACACACTCGATCCTGCTCCTTGGACTCTGGCAACGACCTCCCATCTGACGACGATCAGTCCATATCTCACCTGTCGGAGTGCGACGATCAGGAGACGAATCTCAACCTCGTAGGTGTCAAGTACAAGAGCGACAATGATATCCCGCTCGATCCTTTCCTCTTGGACGACCCGCGAGTCTTACCACGTGAAAAATTGTCCGTTCGATCCGATGGTAACTTTTATAAGGAAATCAAGAGAGCACTCGGTTCTCGGACTTCTAGCCAAGAGTCGAAAAGTGATATATATGATTCTAAGTTATCTAAAAGTAGTGCTGAATCTAGTAAGAAATCGCGTGACAGTGTTTATCATACTGATAGCAAAAAATCGCGTGAAACTCTGAAGAGCAAGAGTTCCGATAGATCCGGTTCACGAACTTCGAGCCAAGATTCTAAATCAGATTATTATGATTGTAAAAAGAATTTGTATGAAACGGCAGAAAATCTAAGTATTAGGCGCCGGAGCGTAACGAGTATTCAAAACGCTTATTTAGATCCATTTGAACCCATATCACCGTCATCGAGCCCCGATTCTGGTAAAGATTTTTATGACACACAGTCTACATTCATCGGTATGGAGAAACCAGAATATAGAGAGAAAACATTATTTGACAAATCTCATGAAGATCTTATCAACAACATTGTCACTTCACCAAATTTCTACCATATTCCAACACCCTATTCTACATTTCCTAGCAATAATAAACACAAGGAACAAACACCGATGCACTCTGCCAGTTTGCAAAATGTGGAACTAGAGCAATATTGCCATTATTCTGACCTAAGTCCTCCAAAGAAGATAGAAGAAATATCCACTGAGGAAGAAGATATTGCTCCACATACGACACATATATGGCCAGAAAAAATATTGGGTCTGGACACAGAAATCGATAATAATAGAGCTGCTAAAATACACAGTTATCAACGTCGTCGATCTTCCGATACTGTATTCAGCTTTGATAAGGATAAAATAGAGTCGTTAACTAGGTCCACTAGTAAGGAAAATCCACCACCATCACACGTAGTAAAAGAATCGTCTACTGAATCGGATGTTAATGTACGTGTTTTGCCGGCAATGGATAGTATTGAATATGCTAAAAACAAAGCGAAAGCCGCAGCATTGCAATCTGGGGCCCCTCCAATTTTACAATCTGAATTTGATAAGTCAATGCGTGGCAAGGTTCACACGCATATAGTAATGAAGGAAAATCTGAAAGAGGAGTTAATGGCGAAAACACATTTTGATGAATATAATCCTAAACTGATTCTAGAAACTAGTTCAAATAGTCGTCTTGCTGATACGGCTGCACCTTATACACACCCCACGGTTGAAAGAACTAAGAGTGATCCTAATAGCTTGGCAAATAGACCTAGATTTAGCAGTGTTAATTCGAGAAGGCATGTATTGATGCATCAAAAATCTATAGATTTAACCCCAGCGGAGTCTAGCGATGAGGACTATATTTTTCGACAAATACCCAGTGCACCACCTATTGCTACTAAGCGATCACATTTCGAACTGCCTTCCAGACATCCGGATACGCGTCCTCCCTTTGACTTACCGAAAAATTATTTTAAAGAGTTTGACGCGTTTAAAGCTGGTTTTTCAAACACTAAAAAGGTCGACGATGGATATGACATCCCATACGTATTACACAAACGACACGTCATGAATGGTACGGCACCATCACCTATGGATGATATGAGACCGGCTCCTGATATTATTATGCTTCCCCCACAAAATGGACGCCATGTTGTCAACGCTCACCCTAGATGCAAATATCATGATCACCCCAAGTCACCGCGATCGCCGAAGTCACCAAAATCCCCAAAATCTCCGAAGTCACCTAAGTCTCCAAAATCACCAAAATCACCTAAGTCTCCAAAATCGCCCAAGTCACCTAGAAACAGTATTCAATCAGATCACGTGTCCAAGTATTTGGAAGTAGAAAATCGTGACTTTCTTTTTACTCAAAATATTGATTTATCTAAAGTTAATCCAGTTACGTTAGAAATAGACAAAAGCAGTCAAATGCAGCATTTACCCAGCCCCAAGAGAGACATCTCTAAAACCTTAGATTCTGTGTTACTGGAAACACTTAATTCCAAATTAAGCCAAATTGAAAGTGACTCTGCCACAAGCTCTAAAACCGATAGCATGAGACAGGAGCCTCAGTATCCTCACGATATTAAGTTTGCTATTAATGGACGTAATGTACCACAGGCTCCAATTTCTAAAGATCCAAAACCACTTACAGCAGCAGAAAAGTTACGCGCTGACATTAAATCTAAATCAGAAAAACTTCCTCCTAAAAGAGGGCAAAAGTGTAGAGGGCCTAGCAAAAAGGGCGTTTGCGGAAAGGTAAAAAATAAAAATAACAATAAAATTCGTATAACATCATTTTCTTCTGATGATGAAAGTGTGGATTCAGATGATGTTTTTGGCACTACAGAAGCTGCGCCAAAACTTGAGTTTTCTCCACCACAATCTCGGAAAGATCTCGAGCCAATATTACAACTGGAATATGATAAAATTACATCGGGAGCTTGGCATAGAGGTCAAACTATGAGTTCGACGGAAATAGAGGGATCCCCTCCACAGTGCAGGAAGCTGGCGGAACTTGAAGCAAAATACAATCCCCAGGTTTTAGATACGAGCTGCAACGCAACAGAATTGAGACGTATATCTGAACGATCCATTTCAATTCCTAGTTCTGAAGATGACGTAGCCATCAAAAATTTAGAGAATTCTGAAATAAAACAGAATGAAAACTCTCCTTGGGAATATAACGAAAATATACCTTCACCAATCTTAGAAAGTACAGAGTTTCTAAAATCTGACGATGAACTTTTAGTTGACATGGAAATTCAAAAAGTTACTGGAATACTGACACAGTCAGAAGAGAAAGGTGAAAAAGACAAAAAAGATTTTACAAAATTAGATATAAAGAAAAGTTTACGTGATGAATTAATTTCCCCAATGTTACGAAAAACTGGCGGTACTCCTATTCTATTTGCTCATGCTAGATTAAATCTCTCCGAGGGATCTGTGTTTTCACTGCAAAGACAGAAAGCAACTCAAGACTCTCCGACAGCTAGTCGTAGAGCTAAAAGCTTAGATACTCCAGTTATTCAATTGCATAGATTACCGCCTATGAACGCGTTTTCATCCAAGGATGATACTGTGGAAGATATTAATGAAGAAGGAGAAATCTTAGAAGAGAAGCCATTGATAGAAGATAAAAAATTTAAGATGAATGGAATTAAAAAAGAAACAATCCATAAAATTGAGGAAGTTGAAGAAGAACAAACTGGAGAACTACCTTTAGAAATAAAATCTGTTGTAATTGATAACGAAGAATTGAAGCTGCTAGAAGATTTAGTTGAGCAGCGCCGGCCGCGATCATTTAAACGGCGTTATGATATAACAAAAATCAAGTCTCAAGCAAAATCTCCATCAAGATCACCGTTAAGTAGATCTCCCATATCTCGTTCCCCATTATCCAAGTCACCTTCAAGATCACCCACGTCTTCGTTAAATTCTCCGCGAGGAAGCATTAGGAAGTTATCAGATTTAAGTGAAGACCAAATAGTGCCTGATATAGAAAGAATAAAACGCAAAGAAAAGAAAAAGTTAACATTGAAACCCAAGGTTGATGACAAGCAAAAAATCAATAGTAAGTTAAATAAAGGAGGTTCCTTGGATACTAATGCTACACGAGTAAAATCTCTTCAAACACAGAAATCACTACCTTCATCTCTTAAAGAACGACCAGATTTTCTAACTGTTCCTCCGCTGGATATAGCACGTGCTAAGAGTCAGGAGCTAGAACAGGCTGCCAAGAAAGTTTCAAAAGAAAAATCGAAATCGTTAGAAAAAATGGAAATAAAACGGGGAGGAAGTAAAGAAAGAACCAAATCACAAGAAGATAGTGATACGGAAATTGCTAAGAGAAAGGAGAAGCAACAATTGCTATTTGAAGCTGCTTTAAAACAGACCAAAACACTCATAAGTCCTGTGAAAGATACGATGCCACCGTTCCCTCCTCCTGAAGACAAAATTTTAGTAAAAACCGAAGGGGATAAGATAATTATTGAAACTAAAATCAACAGTAAAGCAGAAGATCATGTTTTCATCGCTAAATCACCTAAGAAACTTGATAATAAGTTGGGTGGTAAAATCAGCAGAAGTTTTGAAGACCAAAAAAGTTCCAAGGTGAACAATAAGACTAGTAAAAGTTTGGATGATAATAAATCTAGTCAATCATTAGAAGACAAATTAGATGACCTCGCTACGTTGCAAAAATCACCTAAAACATTGTCTAAAAAGCAGGAAATTAAACAATTGATTGAAGGAAAAGTCGTTTATCAAAAAGTTCATCCGAGTGTCAAGTCGAAAAGTTTAGATAGAAAAGTAGATGTGCATTTGGAGGCTAAAGTGAAATCCAAAAGTCTTGATAGAAACTATGTTACTCCTGCTACAGAACCACTACCGACCATACCTATTCCTGATAAGCATTTTAAACAGGAAGTTGTAACAGTAGACGTTCACTCGACATTATTAGAAGAAGATTCACACAAAGAATCAGATTATAAAGGAGGATCGCCAACGCTCAGTTATAAAGAAAAAACAGAAGACGATTCTTCAATAGAATGGATGACTAGTTCTCAGCATACGGTGATTGAAAATGATACACAAACTGTAATCATGGAGCGAAGAAAAATTGACTTATATAATAAACAACGACAAAATGAATTGCAAGAAAGTAGAAGTGCTCAAGATATACAACATTTACTTACAGCGAATAAGCCGGAAGTGACACGCTTAACCAGTGAAGAGGAATCCTTAACGGAAGTTAGTGAATTAAAAGTGTCAGACGAAAGTAATATGTTGGGTATTTCATTGCCTTATATTGATGCCGATAGCTCGTCCGACCAAGATCAAACTTCGAGAAAGGATAAAAAAACAAATAAATTGCTCCGTAGGAAAAGTGATGATACTGGTTCTTGGATGACAGCCGATTATGAAGAAAATACTGCAGATACAGAATTACTTTTATCGGATATGAGTAATAAAACAAACAAGAGCAGAAAAACACTTGATCCACAAAGCACATTTGACGAATCTTCTGCAAGTTTAGTAGAATTTTTAAAACACGAGTCAATGTCACAAATTTATTCAGAAACTGAATGTGAACGAACAACTAAACTCACGAGAGATCCCTCAAAGTCAAATGATTTGGCATTAAAGTTTAAAAATAAAAATAAAATAATTGTCACACCACCGCAAGAAAATAGTCCTACAATAGAGAATATTCCATTTATCGATTCAAGTTTATCAAAATCTACACATAAGTCAGAGTCTGGAGAACAAACTGGTAGTTCAGGAAGCGCTAATGATATATCTCCCACGGAACAAAAAGCTGAACATAAAGCATTACTAACAACAAGATCTAGACGCAGTGAATTATTAAAGCTAAGTGCAGAACGATCCAGAAGTTCAGAATCGACTTCCTGGACAAGCATTGAAAAAGATGTCAGCCCCTCAAGCGCTAACATAAAAGGTAGCTCAATTGATGACGAATCTAGTGTGAGCTGTTCTATTGCACGACCGTTAGGTATATCGCAGGATATTGAAAAATTGAACAAAAAAGACAGAGAGTGTCTAGAGGAACTTAAACAGGCTATGGAGTATGGCGAAGAGCATTTATTGTCTCAACATACCCTGTCCAGTGAGCACTCTAAATCACCTTCACCTACTCCAGATCTGGGACGAATCGAAAGTCCTCGAAGTCCGTCTAAGTATGGTATTAGAAAATCACCTACACCAACATTAGAGAAGCAAGGACCGGTAGATTCTCAAAAAGGCCCTACAGATTCTGAATCTAGTTCGGAAAGTATAGATAGAACGGTGGAACAACTGTCCAGACCCAATGTTAGGAAAAGCGCTCTAGACAAAATAGGTAAATGTGTAATTGAGGAATCAGAATCCAGTCAATCGGCTGCATCAAAGGACTCCGATATGAAGAAAGAACTGCAGAACACAGTCAAGAAAACCAAAATATCTATTACGATATCTCAAGAAGATCAAAATACTACTATTGATTTTGATGATGATGGAAATGTTATAACACCGACACTTGAAAGAGAAATAATGAAAAAGAGAGCTTTGAAAGATACTGATCAAAAAAGCTCCTCTAAGTCTAGTATGGATACAACCACTACAACTACTCCATCTAAGGGTTCATTGAGTGTCGATGATTCTTCTTCAAGGAGGAAGGGGCGCCTTCTGGATGAACAAAAAAGTTCATCAAAATCTAGCATGGATTCGAGGGGATCTTTGAGTGTGGAGTCTAGAGGATCGTTTGAAACTACTGAATCCACTTCGGGTTCTTTAGGTGAAGCTTATCGACGAGGAGAAGAGTTAAAACCAACGTGGCGACCATTCTTTGGTGCTTCAGGTAGTGAAAATAGTACTAGTATCGAAGAGGCTTGGATACCTCAAGATCATGAAGGCTATGAAAGTTTAAACGTGTCTCGAGATGCTTTCGAATATAATAATCAGCGACTACTAGATGATTTTCAAACGTTTTCTAAAAACCCACCTTTATCATCGAATACTTCTAAAGATTCTACTGAGGCTGATTTTACAGATGACTTAAATGATTTTCCTGTTAACTTTCTGTATCCTGCTACATCATCGACCTCTTCTGATGTCGTTATTGGTTACGGACAAAATTTTGGTCGAACATTATCACGGATCTCGGAAAGGAGTACTGCTTCTGAAAAAACTAGCGCAGATGAAGATTCGACTAAAGCTTGTTCGCGATCTGAAAGTATTAATGAAGAATCATTGAATTCGAGTGACCATCAGGCTAGTCTTAGTTCTGATCCACCAAGTAATGCTAACGTTGCTTATATATCGGATACTGACAGAAGGACATCAGCGGAGATGCCGGATATTCCTATTGATCAGACTAAAATCAGTGAAATGTATTCCGAAGCTAAGAAAGACGTTGAAAAGATGCACAAGAGAAAAGATGAAACATTGGAAGTAAAGAGATCAAGTGACAAAGTGAGTCCTTTAAGGGCACAATCAAAGCAATCCAGTTCGAGCCAAGATTCGGAAGACTGGCCATTGCCGGAACTACCGCCTCAAGCAACTACTAGAGACATCCATGAAATTACGAGGCAAAAATCTAGTGAGTTTGAGGAGTGGCCATCACTACCTTCAAGCCTCTTGGAGACTCCTATTGTGGAAAAGGTTCATATTTATTATATGAGCAACGAACCAGAGCAAGCTATGAAAGTTACTATACAATCTGAGAGTTCCAAAGGTCATATAGGCTCTGATGATGACAGCGATACTTTAAATAACGACGAGGATTTAGAAAGAGATGTCCCTGAATCGAAATCAGAAAAAAGTTGTGAACCTACTAAGGAAGTTTCGAAACAAACACCTAAAGTTATTCCTTACGATCAGTCAGGGTATATGGTAGACCCTTTAGACAAACATGATGAATTTACATGTCTAAATAAAGGTGTCGTACCAAATTATGATAAATCATGTTTAAGTGGAACGATAAGCAAAGCTAGTTGTTTAATGGGTGACATGGGATCTTGTTGTACACGTGCCGAAAACAAATCTTTTAATATCAAAGGTAACTTTGAAGATAAAGTAATTATTAGTCAGCCACAGAAATCGCCAACAAACCACAGTCCAATATTTGAAGATGATCATTTGTACATAGACGATGTATTTGGCGGTGACAGTAAATCTTTATCACCAGACTTTGATAAAGGCTTTTCACAACTGGGAACACACAAGTTTTCGTGTGGCTCCAATAATTCGGATACCTCAATAGATGATCTTCTGTCACAAACTAATGCGGAAGAGACCGTACGAGCAGTAACAAAACTTAGTATTGGCAGCGCAGGAACATGTAAAAGATGTAGCCATAGTAGCCATTCTGAAGAAGAAACGAGTTCTTTTGGTACGGATCTAGATGGTACTGTTAAAATTGGTTTACCACAAAAAAAATGTACGCATAGTTCACATTCCGAAGATACTTCTATTTGTTTAAGTATATCTGAATGGTCCACCGGTACTAATACTGTTCGACAATATGCTAATCTATCAGCATCCGAAAGCATATCAGGAGTTTCTGTGCCCAAAAGTGAGAAGTCCGAAAATGCTACTGCAAAAATATATTCAGTATCTCAAACAACCAAAAAATCAGATCCGAAACCAAAAATAGGTTCTCAAACAGAAGCTAGTTCTAAAAGTAGCAGTCTTGATAAGAGCTCGGAAAATATAAAGTATGATAAATTATGTAGCTCTGACACGACAATTTCTAAAAAAGGTATCGATAGCAGTTCTGGTACAAAAAGTGATAGTACTTTGACACTAGCGCAGTCGATATCCGATTGGTCGGCTAGTACAAGCCACACTCTAGTGGCGACTGCTCGAGAAGATCAACAGGAACTAGATGACACTAAGTCAGACGCCACTATAGTAAAAGAATCTGTTCCTAACGTTGAAGAGAAACTAGACTTAGAAGTCTCTACGGATGTTAAATCGTTGTCACCTAAACAAGAGCAGCTTGAAAGCAAGGAACCGGTGCTCAGATTAACTGCGTCGTACGCGAGCAAGAATGATAAATCTTCTTCGATCAGTTACAGTGATAAATCAGATAAATCTAGTTCCAGCTCGCTTAGCAGTTTACAAAAACATACAAACGGTGTGCTGAGATTTGACCAAAGACTGAAAGGTTTTCCTTCAAACGATGCAAGTCATGAACGGTATACAAAAGTACCACCGAAAAGTTTAAGTTATGAAGAACAAACGCACAGATATTCGAGACCAGCAACACGCTGTCAAAGCGAAGACAGCGGTTATAAGCCTTATATTGTAGGACCACAGCCTGAGATAGACATCGAGGTTCCATCTCAGCTTTATAGTCAAGAAGAAAAGCATAGTGAGCGATATCAAAGCCAAGAGTTTTCTAATATTATTCGGGAAGAGAGTAGTAGCCAATTTGTTAGATCTGATTATAAACCCTTAGCAAAACATGCAAGCTACGACGATAAGACTCTTTCCAAAAATCAAATTAAGGAATATAAAACATCACAACAATACCGCAGCAAACCTAAAAGTTGGTCGTTCCACGAACATTATCTTAGTTCAGCTGATTTGCCTGTTATAGCTGTACCAGAGATACCGTCTGTCCATAGAGAATTTCATGAAAAGAAAGTGGTAGATAGATCAGGAAAGACTCCTCTTTCTAGATGTTCTCCATATTATTCTAGCAGTTTGAGCTCTGAGTCGCCTCCCATACAACCCCTGAAAGCCCCAGTCAAAAAATCGCTCCTGGTAAGAAATATATCATTAAAAAGTCCACCAAGTGGCAATGACACTGACAGTTCCTTAGATGTTATTAGAGATCCACGAGAACGAATGAGAACGTTCAGACGCAAAAAACAGGTAACTGGTGCTCGCAAGAAACAAGAAAAAATACAAGATGTTTTAGAAGAAGACTCCACAAAAAGCCAATGTTCTTCTGAGAGTGATAAAATTCATAAAATGCTAGGCATTAGATTCTTGACAGTTGACGATTCTTTACGACGTATGGAAAGTTCTGAATGTTCAGATAGTTATATTCCAGAAGTAGAGTCGGGCTCTTCTGAAATATCTAAGGCAGATTCTAAAAATTACGATACTCGAGAACCTGCTAGTTATTCCGAAGATGACGAACAAGTTGAATATGCAAAATATAAGAGTCCAACTTATGAATCTCAACAATTCCCTGTAACTCATATAGCACCAGTTCAGTTTCAAGGATTTGGTTCTTCGGCTGACGAGGATGAAACTGGTTTTCCGCGATTCGATAGGTTAGGTCGTCTGCGCCATCCGTATCTGGACTCTCAGGAACCGCCTTATGTTCCGGAGGATAGTCCCCCTAGAATGTCATATTCTAATAAGAGTAGCCGTCAGTCATCTTTGAAGAAGCAAAAATCTACTGCAGGGTATCGTCAATCTGACGATAAATCTTTGGGAGAACCCTCAGGTCAACACCAACCTAGAGCATTGTATTACAACGAGCCGAGCGACAGAGATGATTCGGACGACTACGCCTACCCTATTGACACGATTAAAAGGGCTCCGAAAATGTCCAAATCAGGCAGCTACTTATTTGAACGCGGCGAATCAGTGGCCTACTCTGATACGGAGCTTCCGCAGGATAAAGACGAGTACGAAGCGTACAGGGGCAGTCCGTATCCGGAACATTATGAGGAGGTGGACATGTTCCAAACGCAGGAATGCTACCCACAATACGACCAGGAAATGGAGGGGACAGACGGTAACGAGGACCACTACGCTAGAAACCTCGATCAGCGCTTCAGTTTGAACAACGTGGAGAGATTCTATTCTAGTCATTACGTAGACTCTCAAGCTTCGAGCGATAGTCCCGAACAAAAGTTTGACGTGTCCACTCTCCCGCCGCCTCTATGCTCCGACGACGAGAATGATTAATTGCATTTTATTAAAATTAATATCAACCCCAGTACCCCGTCGTAGACTCCCTTGTTGTTGTATGAATGTTTACTAGTCGGTATGAGCGCGTTCTGTCACTCACTATGCGTTTCGAGTTTAAATTCCAATACGCAATTGTTATCGATATTAAATATTAGCGTACTTATTATATTGAATATTTACATCGTCACTTTAAATATTTAGATAAAATATATAGTGCCAATTCCGGATAGAGCGACCCTTTACTATCCCGTAAACGTTAATGCGGATTTATCCTATACATTTAGCTTATTAAGATATATAGTTGTAGTTGTATGTGTATTGATCGAGTGTATTCAATTTAAATCAATTACTACTTGACTGTTTCATTGTATAGGGCAAATATATAATTACGTTATCACGTCTGTTTTCATTCCCTTGGGCAAAGTTTACAAAGACACATCGTTAGAATTTAAGTAGTGCCAATTTTCCTATTGTTATTCGTTACGAATATTAAATTGTTGGTTGGTTGATAAATTTGTATTAGTGAAATCCATACAAGAAGTATTAAGTAAAGGCTGTGATTTACTTTGTGTGGTGGGATCCTAGATCTGTTCATTTAGATTAGTTATATGTTTAATCCCTAATAATTATATTTTAACAAATTCAATTTTTTTTGTCCATGACATTCTTAAAACTCATGCCGTACGATATGATATAGAATTCTGCTCAAATTGTTTGTAATATTTAGAATTATTTATTTTTATCCAAATATTGACTCGTGTTTACTCTTAGATGTGAAATGGTCAAGTATATAGTATGTATTCAGATTTAATCGAAATATACATGTGTGTGAGTGCATAATAAATCTTAATTATTATTTTTTATGTATGGGAATGCCTAAGGGCCCTGCAGTCCGCCTGGTCTTAGAAGACATACCAAGACAATATTAACAGATTTATTACATTGAATAGTTTATCAGAACATTCCCAGATACAAACAGTAGAAACACAAAATATAGCTTTCATTCCTATAACACATCTTCAATATAAGTTAAAATTTTAATGTTGCCACCACTAAAATAACTTCTAGTACTTTAATTTTGTTGTTATAAATGTGTTGGAGGCAGCCAAAGTGTTGCAAATATTCAAGCTAATGGTGATCACTTACAACTAGGTGATCTGTTAGCTAAATGCTTAAAAAAAGGTTATGGAAATGAATCAATATGGCTGTCCATGTAGGTATTTTGGTTTTCGATGGGTACCACCAATGAATTGTCCATTTGAAATTTTTTCATAAAATCAAACACATACAACCCAATACAACCAAAAAAAAATGATCAATCAATCAATCATCATGTA
>DWLW01000005.1:0-16224 GCA_018251875.1 Lychnuchoides ozias
TGGTAGAAGAAAAATAATGACGTGCATAAGTGTATCAGTGATACCTACATGAATAAATGATTTTGAATTTGAAGTTGAATTTGAATTCGAATTTGACAAATAAGCAGACAGGTCACTTGACAGAAAGAGGTCACCGTCATCATAAACCTCGGTATTAGCAACTGCATCAAAGACACTTAAGCGGCAAATATAGAAGCCAGGTATCAGCACTATGATCCGCAAACACTGCAATCGAAATACGTAAAAACGTGTCCTCATTGCTTTGGCCAATTTAGTAAAGGTGTTTTTGTAAAATTAACAAACATAACAGTCACGCGTTTGCGACTCATCCAAAACTTTGCCTTGCTACCGTCGAGTGGGTCAGTAGACCGGCTTGTTGCAATCTTTCATTTATAATGCGTTAAAGTTACAAGTGTTGGAGAACCAGTGATATGCGAATCCAGCGCTTTTTGTCGACAACGCGTTCGTGCTGACTTTGGTGTTACGGATGTCCATGGGCAGCGGTTACCGCTTACCATCAGGTGACGCAGCTGCCCCTATGTCGACTTTTGACTAAAAACACATAGTCGTAATATAGTAAAAATATATAGTAAATTTTGACTTAAAACAGTACATGACGGAGTGCGCTGTTACAGAGTACAATTCGATCCCGTGTGTTTCACACTTAGGTGTACGTGCCTGATGTTACATCTAGCCAAATTTGAATTGACGTGTCGCGGATAACGACGCCATAAATTTTTACATGGGAAATAGAATGACGGTATAAAGATATGGGAATCCGGTGTGACTTTTAGTACCGTACGTTGCGTGAACAATGTATACAACATCATTATTACGATGGTTGTATTGCCAAACCATTCACAAATTATTTATTTATTTTATTTATTTAAACTTTATTGACCACAATAAGATTATTACGGTACAAATGGCGAGCTTAATGCTTAATGCATTCTCTACCTTTATATAAAGTATAAATGATGTTTTGTTATCGTTCCACCAAAACAACAATTCGATAACGAAAATATTGAATTCGACTAAATCTAAAAATAATACCTAATTAGGTACGAGAAATTTTCTTTTTAAACATATTAAAATAGTAATAATAATATAGCCTTATACGAACAGGTTTTGTATCGTGAACAAAAACAGTCAAATAGTGTATAATACGACGGAATATAGAATTGCAATCATCAGATCTTTGTCCTCATTCATCTCAACCCTTAATTGTCCCACTGTTGGATGCTCGGGTCTCCTCCCACAATGTGATGGGTATAGCTCTTTATACTATAGTGATATTTTGTTTAGTCGTATTACAATCTGGTTGAAGATTATGTGATGATCCTAAAAGTTCAACAGGGTGCACCGGAAGCAAGGGACGTTGTATTGATATCTACAAATAATTCCAGCTTGTTGTTTAAAATATTAATAACTGTATTAGTAACGATCAATTAGTATGTAGCTGTTTCTTAGCGGTGAAAGTTACGCTGTATATAGGTAGATTTGGAAAGCAAGCAGTATAATTGTAACCATCCAGCCCCGGTATGAAAATTCGTCACAAGCCTTGAATTAGGTCGTGTATCTACATTTGAACTAGGTCATGCAGGTAGGACAACAAATCAATACAATCGCTAGAACGAAACGACGCAGCCGACGTGGCAAGCTAGATTCCCGATGTTTCAACACAGTAACAAATAATTTGAAGTGGGAGGGATATTTTCCATTCTTGATTACAAGTCAACCTTATCTATGCTAACCCGTAGAAATAATTTAAGGCTAATGGGACCTATCCATTCTTTTTTTTATGTTAAAGGTCGACAAACGTGCAGACGTTCCACCTGATGGTAAGTGGTCGACGCCGCCCATGGACATCCATAATACCAAAGGTATCATAAACGAGTTGCCAGCTAATAAAAAAACGGGTAATCCGCATACTGGCTCTCTGCCACTGCAACCGAAACACGTTAACACATTTCACGGTTGGCTTAAGAAGGAGGATGGTAACCCATGTAAGAAATCCAGGCAGGTAAAAAAACAATACCATCTTGTATTCTTAAGCCCAATTCAACCTTATACCTGTTGGCCGTTACTGAACAAAGCCCAAGACTAATGATGTGACTAGATCACCATTACCACCCAGTTAAATTCAATGGTACTCGTACATTATAGGAAAACTTTTTACCTGCCTGACTTCCTAACTTGCCTTACCAACCTCTTTCTAGAATCAACCGTGAAATGTTTTACGTATTCACATTGCAATGTCGGAGAGAAAGTAATAAGCGGATCCCGCGTTTATTAATTGACTGGCAGCGCGTTGGTAGTGTCTTTAGTGTTATAAGGGCCTATAAGCAGTGGTGATCGTCTACTGACCATCAGATAAAAAAACATAGGTTTGTAAGACATTAGCAGCCAATAGCAGGTCTCTGGTTTTTGCACGTAATTGAGGAGGCTAGGAGTATACTCCATCACGCTACTTTATAGCAGATGAGGGTCAGTGGCCAACCTTAGTTATGCTGCAGAGCCTTTGAAATAACTTAAGAGCTTACTTAACAGTAAATACTACGCCGACGACTCACATAAGCAGTATTTTAAAACCCCAATTAATTTGTAATCTGTAGAATTCTCAGGAATTTTTCTCTCATAATTAGGTTTTTTTTATCCTGATCTGATTTGGTGCTTGACTACAATTCCACCTGATGGTAAGTGAAGATGTAGTAGAGGAAGTAAAGCGCACTAACTTAGTAAGAGCCTATTCATTCTTGCCTTGAAAACACTCACATTCTAATAGGATGGGGCACCGTCACAGGTTTCAACAGTTTAATTTTTTTTTTATTAAACAGATTTTTTCCCCTTTTAGTGGTGATGTTAATAGGTGTAAAAACCAATGAAGTTGGAATTAGACTTCATGTAAACTATGACCTAGGTCCTAAACTGATTTTATTTTTGACAGTTGTATCACAGGGTGTATACAAAATGGAATTTTTATACACTTTGTTTAGTATCTTTGCAGTAGTAGTATGCACATTAAACTATAAAAAAGTACCTTATAACTATATCTATAATTTCGTATATGAGATGATCATTTACATATTACTAAAGCTTTTTTAGTTCTATTAAAATGCTGGCCTCCTCAATTAACTGGATGCTGGTTTAATTAACTGTAATTAAAAATTTATGCTGGTTTAATTAATTGTAATTTCTATGCATAATTATATTTTGTTATAGTCAGAAGGTTTAAATAAAAATGATAAAAATAACTTATTTAATATAAGTGCCTATATAAAAACAACAGCCATCTTGAATAATAGTGATAACAGTAACCTTGAATAATGAAAGTAATTCTAAAATATTTAATCTAACCTCAACCTCCTGCTCCTTGCAAAACTCACATCCGTTCCTTTTAAACTATCCTAACTAATATCCTAAACTAACCTCAACCCAACATCCTCTCATGTTCCCATTCTGCATTTAAATATTGACAATGGTCAATTCCTTGTAAGTACCTATTTACGTTAATTCAATGAAATATCAATCTCTGTATGTACGTAATATAGTACCTACTCTATGGCAGTATCAACATACAGTGTATGAAGTTAGGTTGAGTAATGCATTGCCGCCAGTACTCTTCTATTTAACAATTTACTTGTTTAAAAGAATAGTCAGAGTACAGCTACAATAGATCAATCATGGTCGCAGTGGCTACTCGGAATTTACCCCTCATCCATCTATCAAATAATAGTCAGAGTACTACTTGTCTCAACATGAACCTTTGGAATCCCGGACCTCAGGAAAGATGGTGTGGCCCTGTGCCAAGATGTCTGCTCGGTAAACAGACATGTGTCAGTTTTTTTTAATATCTATTCTTTTGTTTGCTTTTCACTAAACTAAAACTCAAATCGAATAGTAGACAAAGTAGACTGGACACGGAACTGAGTTTGGTCTGTTTTGTTGTTGGTTTGTATGGTGTGGTTGGTCAGGTTCCATGGATCCGTGCTTATGCAGGCCAATAAAATATATATATATATGTGTTGACTGTCCCTACATATAATATTGAAATACAAAACTACTACTTTACAGGAGAGCACTAAGAAGTTTATTTCGTGCACCTGAAGGATATTCATTAATACAATTTTGATGAATATTTCAAATTTATTGCAGTGCAGCTCCATAAATATCAATTCTGTGCACAAAATGAACTTCTAAGTGCTCTCCTATAAAGTATTATAGTAGTTTTGCATTTCAATATTATACATAGGGACAGTTGATGTGTGTTATAATTGTTGCATTGTAAATTAATTTGATCCCTGGAGGGCAAGAAGTAAGGTAAGGCTATTATACATATTTACCGCAAACTATTTAGTTGGTTCCAACATGGTGCATAGTGTCGGAGAAGATTTTAAACCCATACAACCCAGAAACCTTTATAGCTGTCGGAAATATGAATGAATGAATAGAGGCAAAAGATATGATTTGCTATTTGCTAGAATGTGTGGATTCTTGCAGTCAGGGTATTTGTATAGTATTTTTTTGGAAAACAGCCATATGGTAAATGTTCAATACCTTCTATGTACAATTATAACTGCTATGCAAGAATACCATTGCAACAAGTTGGTAGTACAGTGATCAAACATTACCATGTCCTTGAAGAATTCTACAATGAAAAGCGCTCATTACTTCCCTAACAACAGTTTAAGTAACAAAATCCAACACAAGATAAGATTACAGAAGGTTTATATTGAGTTATATAGACATCTATATTTATATTCGGGTTTGGTTAAAAATCTTTTAAAGCATATTCATATTCATGGACAAAAATTTTGTCAAATAGGCTTTGGTCTGTTAGAAATGTCACTCTATTAGACCACTAGAGTTACAGGCCAACGGTCTCAACTTGCAGTTGAGGAGGTTGAAAGTGTACTCCTTATCTCCTTATTTATTATTACCACTAATCAACAATTTAGGCTACAGTACAGATCTACACTATTCTATTTTTTTCTGCCCCGTTCTCAATGTCAACTATCTCTGTCCAAAGTTTGCATGAATGAGATCACTTCTCGCCCATAAAATCGCATCATGTCCTATTGTTTAATTTAAATCTATTTTTTTTTCTACTACAAAATGTGTCAAGTATTTTTGTTGTTCATTTTGATAAAATTGATTATAAAATTTTAGTTTTGAAAAAATAAGAACAATTATTGTCGCGCCGAACATATGTATGCTGAATAGAAATATGACAGCGACCTTTATATTGGAGAATGTTTAAATAAAATATACGAGTAAGAAATAAAATCTTTGGATACGTTCTTTTTAAGCATTCCAGCTACTTACAAGATGAGTTAGGTTACGCTGTGGCGCATTATGCAATACTACACAATGTGACCATATAAATTATGAGATACTTACTCGATCTTTCTAGCTCTCGCGCCGCTTGTGCTGCGCGCTCCAGGGCACTTGAGTCGAATCTATAGGCCTCCATAGTTTTCTTCTCAGCTTTTGTGAGGTTAACCGGGGGAGCACTCGCGGCTCCGCCATCGCCGGGTTCCCCGTGAGGTTCATCAGGCGGCGGTTGCTGCGGTCGCGAATACCCGAATAGCCAGGACATATCTATATATTAAAAATTTAATTCATCGATTGGCACACTGTAACAAATCATACAACCCAAGCGACTAAAATCTTTCACGAATTTTAATTGCCAATGCCGACCGAAGACACTCTGAGAGGCACACTAAGAGGCTACAAGATAAAATTGAATAGCACAGACAAAGTACATTTATATGTAATGATCAATGACTTTTTTTTTTTAAGAGAGTTACCACTTTGGATAATAATCTTTCGGCCTTATAATTTTAAGTAACTTAATAATTATAACGCCGGCACTTCGCTTGAAGTAGTGTATTACTTATACAATTTGCTACATTTATTGTATTTACTTTTTCTTACAACTACTGTTAGATATAAAATGAAGAGGTTCTAGGAATGTTGGTTCGACTATTCCCGCGTAAAAGTGTTGGTTTATTATCATATTGTGATGTTCTATAAGGAAATTATAGTAGATAGTCGTTTGAAAGGATATAGGGTGGGATACGATGAATTCGGAAATAATTTGTCCAAAAACAATACTCCAATCCATATGTATTAAGTATTGATATGGTGCATTTACTTAAAAATAAACTATTGCAATTTTAAAATTGTTAATCTATGTAGCCAACATGAAATTTGTTAATAAACAAACATATTTCTCCGATTGCTGGTTCAGTTCATAGCTGGAGGGTAGGTTTGCAGTATTTGTTAAATGTATGGGAAAATATTGCAATTACCTTAAGTGAACCGCCGAGATTACAGCGATAGTACATACATAGACATATCTACACAATGTAGTACTAATCTCGAACGAGTCTGTGACCTCGCAGAAGATTAATTACCGGTAGCAACTTATAACTACCCTGTGCCCGATAGATTTAATGATCCGACATATTGCGTGGAGCGTTAATATAGAGGTCGATAAATGGACATTACAAATAAATCGCTGGCGACATTAAATTAAAAGTTTTATGAACTTTACGTGAGTCTTTAGTTTTTAGGTAAGATTATAGCCAAGCACTAAGTAATAAAAAAAATGTAAGTCATTAAAATACTGCAACGTGTTTATAGTATCGTTAACATTTTTATAATCTAACTCACATTTAAAACTGCCATTGCTACGAAGGAAAATATCCATGTTGCTGAAGCCATCCTCAGCGGACAAGTTTTATAATAATCTTACATAATGGCCTTTTATATGAAAACTGTTTCCTTTGAAATTATTACTCTTTGTGCGAACATCTTTGTTTATAAAACTACGCTATTTAATGTTACACAGGTGTCAGATACTGGTAAAATAAACAAAGTAAAAATAATTCCACGTGACTCATTAGAGCGGCAATGACGCGTCCAGAAACGTGTCGGATAAAAGCATTCGAATTCATTTTTGTATCGAATAGAATAGATCATTTGAGTACTTGCAAAAGGATCGATTTAAATAAAACCTTTTCGTTTATTCAGGAAAACAGCGTCAGCGGCTCTATACATTAGTACCATCCAACGGTATTTTGTTTCAATACTCGAATATTACGCTCGGATTTTCCGATCACAAACTATCGCTGAATGGTTTTATAATAACGGTATAAATACTAAATAATACAGCAGTTTTATAAATAATAATTTTATTTGTACAATACTTTTAATTTACTGGATTCTTACAATAGCTTATTAAGTAAGCAATAAATAAATTAATCTATATTATAATGTTAACTGCAATCATCATCATCATCATCATCGATTTCCTCTTCATCAGATTCTTCTTCCTCTAATATTTCATCACTAGATTCAAGTGACGCTTTTTCAACTTTCTCGCAATTTTTCGGCCCTCTTATACATTCTGGACCTTGTTGTTCTTCAGACACAGTATCTAGTATAGATAAAGCATCGCTATCGAAACATCCGTAATCCTTTTGACTTGAATATCCACTTGCCACTTCGAGTTCATTGTCGATATTATCTTTTTTACATTGACACGGACAATCATTTTTACAGCCCGTACACGTAGCAATTTTTTCTTTAAGCAATTTAAATATAAGAGGCAATATTGACTTCAGGTTTGGAGATCTAGGACGGGTAAGTACTGGTGCCACAACGGTACTAACTGGATAACCAGAGGGAACTCCATAATGTGCCGACACAGATTGCGGCCCTTGAATTACTGAGATTGGAATCGAAGATAAAATTGAGGACTGATTCGGCACCATAATTGTTGGTTTTCTTTGTATGGCAACTGGGAGCTGAGATTGCTCAGGATAGCGAAACCCTGAATTAAGAGTAGAGTCTGTACCGTGATTATAATAATGTAGCTGAGTATTAGTAATACTTTGGTGTGGTGGAGTAGGTATTGCTAATACTGACGGTGTTAGAGGTAACGAATTTATGGAATTAGGCCATTTTGGCAACGAAACTTTCACTTCTGGGGTGGGTAATATATAATTATATGTTGACACAAGAGGAACATATGTTTCTTCAGCGGATTTTATATAATTGCTTGGTTGAGTTGCAGTAGAGTGGCAATTAGAAACGACTGGGGTCGCAACAGCTGATACTGGAGGAGAAGGAGGTACAACATAATATCTTAGGGATGGAGTTTCTTGAGGTTTGTCACTAGATTTTTGTACATTAGCGATAACTTCTACGGGACGATTCACGAAATTTTGTTGTGGTTGCATTTTAAGATTTTGGGTGTCAAGATTCATTATGGATTGTGGATTTGATGATTTCCATTTAACATATATTTGTGAATTTGGTTGGTTGGTATTTATTGGCTGCGTAACTGGTGTTTCTATCCAACTTTTACTGTCAGGTAGTATTAACTGTTGTTGTTGGGGAATATTTTGTTGTAATCCTTGAGGTTGTTGTAGCTGTATGGGCTCAAGTGCTCGTAAAGAATCTAGTGTCTGTAAGTTTGGTTGTAACATGGGCTGTGGTGTCAATGTAGACTGCTGGGATTGTAATAGTTCTGGTAGTTGTAAAGGCTGTAGAGTTTGCGCGGGTTGATAAGTTTGTAAAGGCTGATTTTTCAGTAACTCTGTCTGTTGTTGAATTTGTGGTTGTAATTGCAGAATATTTTGCGACTGTAGAGATAGTGACGGTGTTTCTAATTGTATTTCTACCGGGTTTTGCGACTGTAAGATTGGTTGTAGTTGCATTTGTGGTTGTAGTTGCAAAGCCTGTTCCAAGGAACGGGCTTGCTGATACTGAAACGGTTTTCGTAACTGTAAATATTGCTGTACCTGTAGGGGTTGCTGTTGTAAGTCTGGAGGTAATTGTACTCGCTGCGTACTCGGTGCTGACGGTGGAGTATTTGTTTGCATCAGTATTTGATTGGCGTTAGGCAATTGCGCAGTATTCCCATTCTGGTTTAATATATCTTGCATGTTATTGACCATTGCATATGTAAGCATAGGCTGCTGTGATACGGGACTGTTGGTTTCGAAATTTTCATTGTAAAGCGGACCGTTATGCTGGCCATTGATACTCTAAAAACAAATAAAAGAACGGTTAACAATAATGTTACTATGACAAAGAACACAATGTATGAATAGTTTAACAATATATTATCAATCTTACCTTTGTAAATATAATTAATGCAAAAGATGCTTGAAACGCGGCAAACTGCATCATGTTAATTTATAAAATGTCGGTATAGTAACTCTTATGTACAATTAATATATTTCACTCATTGATCTTATGCAATCTTTATCTCTGTTGTCAAACGATATGAGATACGTTATCTGTTATTCCATCGGTATATTCTCACGATCACGTATTTTATTCATAAACTCTGTAATCATTTAATTTATCGATACCATTGTTGTATTGTGTAAATTACTTGATAATTTGACTGCCGTGAAAGTACCGTTGTTGGTCGTAAAATGTATCTTGGTAATAATGTTGGATACTTTAATATATAACGTTGAAGTTTTGAAGAATCATTATTTTCTTAAGCAGCAATTTAGGTAAAAACGAGTCCCGCAGGCCAAAAAATTAACTACAGTTTGGCATTATATGTAGCTTTATTGAGGCAGTGATTGTAGACAGTTGTCAGGCAGGAACACTGGCGGGAAATGTACACTGGCACCCTATTAATTTCCAGGCTGGATAGCTTTAGATAGGTACCAAAATATACTTGACTGTAGGCATAGTAGAATTGACTGCATGACGTGAATTAGTTTTTTTTTTATTAGGCTAATTTTACACCGTGCAATGTTTTAATGTGTTTCGGATGCAGTGTCGGAGAGCCAGTATGCAGATTACCCGCTTAATTATTGACCAGACCATTTTCTATGATGCCGTTGTTGCTATGGACGTCCATGGGAGGCAGTGACCACTTACCATCAGTTGGAGCGTCTGCTCCTTTGTCGGCTTTTAACATATAAAAAAAAAAAACAGTCCATAATAATTTTCACGCCAAAAGTTAGGCTAAATTCACTGTGCCAAGTTTTAGACTACAGTAATAAAATGTGTGGCTTGTTTATGGATAGATGAAAACGTTTACATACTTGTTTACATTTACATTGTATTAGTCATTATAACGTTTCGTTTAACAGTTAGCCTAGGAGTTTAAGCATGGTGTTCCGTACGATGGGGTTCTTCCCCGGTTCGAATCATGCACATTTAAATGACAAAATAATGTCATTAACATCATCATCACAACCGATAATTATGCTATTACTGGGCTCGGGTCTCCTCCCAAAATGGGAAGGGTATAGGCCATAGAACGTGACACCAGTTTGGCCAATTGCGATTGGGAAAGTAGTTATCACTTGTTTCACCTGCTTGTTCCTTTGAGAGACTGCATAATGATTCTGAAATTGTGTGAAGTCTATCAATAAGCACTTGGCCAGCATGGTATACTATGGCCAACTCCCCTTAAATTAAAAAAAAAGCCAAGTCCAGCAGTGGTATAGTAATTGGTTGTGATGACGAAGATGATAATGTTACAGTTTTAGCGTATATTCCCATTTGTTTCCCAGAATGCAGACGTCGATGTTTTGGCTGAGTCCATGACCAGTCCTTCAGTCGTCCATATATTGTCTGCTAGAGGGACTGAGAAGGTTTTCTGCTGTTTTTTCTAATAATAGACAATTATAATTAATAATAATGGCAATTTCTTAAAGGCAAATGCTTTTAAGCAAAGGCTTTTAAGCTTAATGAAAAAAAATATATCTTAAATTTGTCAATCCAACAACAAAGTATCAAAATGTATTATCGTCTAAGTTCGCATTAAATTAGAAACCCCATCAACAGAAACTCTTGTTTGAACAGCAAGCAAATTAATCTTAAAATTAAGAATTCAAATGTAGAAAACATAACTACTGTAATCTTCTGTGTTGTTTTAAAACTCCTATGAAGTTCTTTAATGTGGATGACTGCGACATTCGTCTCTTTAGAGAAGAGATTCAGAGTCCACAGTGGGATAGGGGAAGACAAGGGGTAATATGGCTATGATAATATGAGTATGATAAAAGACAGTCCTATAATTTTAAACATACGATAATAGCTTCTATTATACTTTTAAAAATTCTGTAAAAAAATTTGTTGTCCCAGACAGTCTTCAATAGATATTTGACAGAGACATTTTGGAATTTTGAATATTTGTTACTTTTACCTGTGCGACACCTCGTCTCGGGGTTCTATAAACCTTTGTGTAGATTCTATTCCGATTGTTTCAAAACTTCCATCGCAATAATTGATGAAGCAATAATTATTATGTATGCACAGAAAATACACAGTTGCGGTTCTGTTATCATTACTGGGCCAGGTAAAGCCAACTTATGGTTTATTGAAGGTTTAGTAGTAATTTTCAAAATATGTTTTAGGCAAAGCCAAGCCGCGACAGTACTATAATAATAGCTTCCAACGCAGTGTATTACATATTCAGAGGTTTGCTTGCCTATATGATGAAGAGGTACTGTGAACACGTTATTGGGGCTTCGTTGCTTTTTACGGAACTAAGTAAGTATATCAGAAGCTTCAGATTTCCTACGGTCGATTTTATATCGTTTTGATTTTAGACTTTGATCCCGTCCGATATTAGCCGTCTTTTAAAGTGAGAATGACTAATACTCAGTAAGTTATTGCGATTTTACCATCTTAGACTTAACGTCCACTTATTTTACCGTTTTCCACTTACCGTCAAATGGTGTCAGGTCAAGTAATAACTTGTAAAAAGTAATATAACAAAAACTATAGTTCACATTTATCATTCATTTTCATTATTATTTATCAATCAATTTTTATTTATCATTTAAATATTATTAGTATATTTTATCAGGCGTATTATTTCAGATCCTTGTTCTTCATTCTTTTTTTGGCCAATCTACTTCTCTTATTTCTACCTGGGCGATTATTATACTATTATGTATTTTTTACTTAATGGGATTGAAGAATTTTCAGTAATGGTGAGTTGAAACTAATCTCCGACTTTCACCGTTATACATCAACAATAGATTATCATCATCATCATGACAACCCATAATTGTCCCACGGCTTGAGCCTGTCACATTAAGAGGGGTTGATGCCACAGTCCACCACGCTGGCCATGTCTTGATTGGCAGATTTCACACACATTCGAGAAGATTATAAAGAATCCTCAGGCATAAAGGTCTCCTCGAAATTTTTTCTTTTACCGAGACAAGTGATGATTAGTTTCTACTATTCTCGCTTTTTTAATTACGCATATAGCTGAAATATTTGTGGTGCTCTCTACGTAATTACCGGGTAATTGTCTCATAATTCTAACATTTAAATTAAACACATATAGTCACATGCTATTCATGCTATTTACCAATAACAGAAAAAATATCCGAACCTTTCCAGGCCATTACTTTACAATGCTTAATAGAAGCTTTGTCGTGCGAATGGCGCTGGATGAAACCTTGGTGCATCTCAGGTTCCTTGTGTTTACTGGCGGTTCTTATGACTTCTATGACCTCTGTGAATGTACGTAAAGTAGATAGTAATTGTTTACAAATATAAGTGAAGCTATATAACGTAGCTTAGAATTACGATTACGATTTAATATTTTCAACTACAATGTTATATGTGATGAGATGGACTTATATGACACGAATCATATAGCATGGACTGATAGGTATCTGGCTAGTTTTTAGTAAAAAGAAACGCTTCAATACCCCCTCCCCCCTCTAGGAATCCCTGTATGGCGGGTGGCACTGACACGAATGAAACATGACACAGACCCATGACCCGAAAACAAATATTTATCTGTCACAATACGGTTTTTTTTTCATTTGTTTTAAATACTATTTGTGTAGTTTTATGCCTTTCTTAATATTATTATTTTATTTGCAATAAAACTTGGTTTTTGCTATATGTTAACACCTGTCAACAACTCTTACCACATCTACCCAGGTTTGACTGGTGGACATTGCCATTACCATTATGTTAGCCCTTTGTTTCCTCTTTTAAGAGGTGACATAAACACATAAATAATTTAAGATCTGCCCGGACGGGAATCGAACCCGGGATCCCTCGCTCAGCAGGCAGGTACACTACCAACCGGGTTACGGGGTCGACAACGATCATTGACATTGATTATAAGTTAAAAGCCGCTTAGTTGAGCTTGAGTTTAAGTGGGCTGCATGTTTTTTAGCGAACTAATTTCAGCATCGCGGTATACTGTACGTCTACATGACTGCCTTGGTAACATTGTCGGAAACAATAGTGGTGTTCTGTTTGTATCCTCTCGGGCGACTGGTAGATGACATTAGTTTCCATTGTGGAGCACCTCCCACTACACTAAGGATATGGAACTTTAGGATCGCACCCTTGTTTTACACTGTAAGTTCTGCAAATTTTGTTTTTTTTTTATGTTACAAGCCGACAAACGAGCAGACGATCCACTTGATGGTAAGTGATCAACGCCGCCCATGAACGTTCATAATATCGAAGATATCATAGAAGCGCTACCGGCCAATAAAAAAGCGGTTTTTCCGCATACTCGCTCTCCGACACTGCAACCGAAACACATTTCACGGTTGGCTCTAGAAGGTGGTAAGCCACGTAAGGAAGCCAGGCAAAACCCAACCACCATAAATATGTACCGTCGGGATTGAACCGGGTGGTATAAAGCCCGGCTACCTCTAAGCGGAGGGACCTAGCGCCATAGCCTCGTCCGTTATACAGCAGGGTGCACCACGAGCAGGGGAGGTTGGCTTGGACTTAAGAATGGACGGAGACCCTTACACCCCAAGATGGCCAATATGCGGATTACCTGCTTCTTTATTGGTCGACAATGCGTCCGTGATGCCTTTCGTGTTATGGACGTCCATAGGCGGCGTTGACCTTTTAAATGTTATTTTGGTATATGCGCCGTGTATATATTTAGTAAAAAGCGGTTATTTTATTATTAAAAATGGTCATTCCAATTTTATTTATTTGTATATTTAAGAACATTTAAATTTCCAGATTAAAATTTCTATGATGCTTAACGGTTTTTTGGATATTATACTGGTGCTTGGTGTTAGAGAGAAATTTTACCCTTACGTTTATCAAGCACTGTACGTCCAAACCGTTCCTTTTGTACTGGGATCTATCTATGCAGTTTATGATACTGTGTATAGAAAGAAACAGGTATGTATCTACACTTAATATTATAAAGAGGAAAGATTTGATTGTTTGTTCGTTTATTATTTAATAGGCCCCGAAACAGAAACAGTGATATCCTAGTGGTTTGAACGTCGGTATCTCACACCGTGGGTCCCGAGTTCAGATCCCGCACGCCCCTATAATTTTTCAAAGTTGTACACGTATTAAAATTTTAATTATCATTTGCTTCGCTGAAGGAAACCATCGTGAGGAAACCTGCATACCAGAAACTTCTCCGTAAAGTTCTCGAAGGTGTGTGACGTCTACCAATCCGCACTTTGCCGGCGTCGTGGACTATGGCCTATTACCTCCTCATTGTGGGAGACCCGAGCCCAGCAGTGGGACAATTATGAGTTGAATGTTTGTTTTTTTGTTTGTATGACTTCAATTAGTCAAATCAGCAATAGTTATCTGTTCCAAGTTATCCGATCACTATCAGACACACTGTTGATGATTAACAATAATTATATTAAATAATATTTCAGTTATCACATAATTGATAGCCAGAATCTTATTATAATAAAAGGAAGCAACACCTCACCATCAAAGATTGTCCACAATCTTAAATCTAATTTGCGGTGGCGTCGTAAAATCGTTGCGACGTCACCTTAATTGTGCCGTTACCCGCTATCTGCGACCTCGCTTAATGGGAGAAATAAAATATATCCACTGTTTATTTACAAACTTCTCCGTGGATTCTTACCGCATATATTATTCTAAACAACATTTTTGTTTATGGCAATCGTTTTTTACACCGCTTTGTGTAACAATGTAAACAACCCATGTATGACTATTAAAATGAAATGAAATGATTGAAATGAAATGAAATGAAATGAAATGAAATAAAATGGAATGGAATGGAATGGAATGAAATGAAATGAAATGAAATGAAATGAAATGATTTAAATGAAATGATAGAAATAAAATGATTGAAATGAAATGAAATTACTATTTATGGATATAGCCGGCTAACGAGCAGACAAGCTACGTGGTAACCGGTCATTGTTGCCCATGCACATAAGTAACATCAACGCCATCACTGATACTTTGCCGGCCAAGAAAAATGAGAGAAGAAAGAAGATACTGGCCTTCAAACCCTCACCCGGAACAAGACTAGTAATTTGCCATGAGCGGCGTTGACCAATTACCATCAGATGGAACGTCTGCTCGTTTGTCGGCTTTTAACATTTAAAAAAAATGACTTAAATATAATCTTCATAATATACTGCGTACGAAAAGTTGCGTTACCAAGTAGGGCGGCTTTTATCGCTTCATACCTATCTTGGTCTACGGTACCTTGGAGCAGCCATCTGTAAGCCTTAGTGTGGACAGCAAAGCATCTATACAGTCATTTGCTCAGATCCCTGACCTCAACCAATCGACTATTCATATTTTGTATTCCAAGCAGGGAATCAAACAAAGCAATCAACACAATATATAGTGATACAATATTTCGAGGTTTGCAGAAGCTATGTAGAACATTTGAAAAAAGAACAAAATGCCTTTGTTGACTGTTTCAATACCTGTGAAATATGTTATAAAAAGAATAATAGAATAACAGTTAACCCTATTCCAGCGTATAACTTTATTAACGACTACGATTTCATTTTGAAAAGCATTTTAGAGAAATCTCAGGTATACTGGTTTCCTCACGTGGTTTTCTTTCACTTAGAGATAACCCACTTGTAATGGAAACATATATTTTTAAATTAGACGTGCGTGCAAGATTCCACCTAGGACCCTACAGTACGGGAGACTGACGATCTAGACTAGACTAGCCCTCTTTATCCAAATAAATATGTCTATCTATCTAAAAATTCAGTTTTTATGTTTCCCTTCAAGAAACGGGTCTACCACTTCCTTCTCGGCCGGCAAGGCAATGAACGTCTTATCGTACCTAAGTGTAAGTGTGCGTCAAATTTAGTCTTATCGTTAGATATATTTGGAACGAATCAATAATATTGATTCCAATTGTTCCAATCTAAAAATATATCGCTTTAGATTATTTACATTTGAAGTCGATCACCAGACCTA
>DWLW01000006.1:0-15864 GCA_018251875.1 Lychnuchoides ozias
CTAAAATAATAAGTCATAATTTGTAAATCGCGACATCTTTGAAGAGTGAAACGAAACGTTACTGAAACTGTCACCCGCACCACGCTACAGCGCACGGGGTATAGATACTGTCTCTCGAGACATTAGGATAGGATATAGAAATATATAATTTTTTTTATAAAATATTTCGTCATGTATTAATTCAGGGGCTTGATATTGTTAATTGTTGACTGTCGTTAATTGAGCTATGACGAGGCTGCGATGACGAAATAAATCATTTCATTTCATCGCAGTTATAACATAGGATTTTGTGTTATTGTGTAAATGATTCGCTTTGTGTGATTCGGCCAATGTTTACTTATATGAGTCACGTCCGCATGTGTCAATTCGTACCGTTGCGACCCGTGTGTTTAGAATTAATTATTCATTAAATTAATTGTTAATTCGTGTCCGAGGTTAACAGTAGAAAAAAATTGCGCACGCATACGTATAAACTTATAGGTATAGAAATTACGTTTAAACCCATTTGACAATTTTTAAAACAAATTTCGATTTTTACTTTAAAAGATAACGCTTACACATTCACACCCCCGCACTGAGAATGCTTGTATCGCGGGTGGTTTGGACGCGAATTAAACATCGCAAACACCCACGATCGGACAGAAACATTTTATTTATTTAAATTTATATAAACTGTATTGACCACAATAAATAAAAATATTACGAAACAGATGGCGAGTTTAATGCTTAAAGCATTCTCTACCTTTGTCCATTACCATTTATCAGTCACATAAAGTTTTGTCCCAGCCGGGAATCGAAACCGGGACCCCTCGGACAGCAGGGCTTCACTACTAACTGGGCTACGGGGTCGTCAATAATTTGTGAAGCTATATAGGTTATGTAGGTAGGTACAAGGACATGCTTCAGCTTCTTCCAAGCCTTATGATGGCTGCGTGATAGCAGAGGTGATGTTGAAGACAGGTCGTAGAGGATGAATGCGCAAGCGTACCCGTGTTCCCGCCATACGGTGCGGGAAGGAAACACCGTGGGGTTTAGCCGGTAAGAGTCCGGTATAATCCAGCCGCTCCCCCGGGCGACTGGTTATCCATGAGTATTGCCCACGTAAAAAAAAAAAAATTAGTCCACGACGTTGGCTAAATACGATTGCTTTTTAATGTGAATAAATGTCAACTCATATCTAAGCTGTCATTTCATAATTTACTTTTGATAAACAACGAGAAGGTTGGCCATACTGAAAAACTTATAAATATTTTGCCTAATTGATATTACGTACGACTTACCACATACTATCTACTTAACATGATTGTTTGATTGATGATCGATTTGAAAATTATAATTTGTAATTTTGTATTTGATAAATTACTACGGACTAATAATACGGACCATATCTAAAGACGAATATAAACCCTTCTTAAATATTTAATACGTATTTACTTTAGAGTTGCTCGTTTGGTGACGTCGAAAAGTGCCAAGGCTGACTTTAATTCTCGACTCCAATTAACGAATGTAAAACTTTCACACAGTTTCCAAGATCAATTAAGAATGTCGTGTTACGGAAGCGGATGGTAATTAGTTCAATTTAAGTTATACTTAAAGCCTCCGTGTTGGTAATGAGTTTTCAATACATAACAGAATATATTGTTGTAAACATGTTAATCGATTTCGATGACACTGTTACGTAAGACGTTTAAGAACATTCAATTAAAAATCTTGTTAAGTCCTTTTACTTTGAGTCGGACAAACTTTAATTTTTATAGTTTCACGACGTAGTTTTGTTAGCTTTCTTGCAGTAAGTTTTAAACGACATATTATGTGTAATTATTTTATGTGATGAAAAAAAGATGTTATTAATACTTATACACTGCCTCTATGCTGTCGAGTATATGATATACTGGACGTTGTTTAAGTCTTTAGATATCTACTTCTAAATTCTGTGTGGTACTCCACGCACGCCTTTCTAGACTTCTAGAGTGAACGAAACAGGGCCGTTACGCTCACCTCTGTGACTGTGACGCTGAAAGTTAAAATTAGGGACCCATCGCTCGGCAGGCAGGGTTAATTGGTCTACAGGAGCGTATAAGCATTAATAACATAAAAATGTTGCAGTTATGATTATAATTTATAGATTAAAGTCATTCCCTTTGGCCTTTTATATTGAAATCAACGCCTTCCACCTGATGATGCTAAGTGGCAATGTAGTCTTAGGTGGTAAAGCGCACTTCCTTAATAAACGCCTCTAATGTAATTTGACTTATTGTTAACTTCACGGTGCTTTAATTCGCGCATCTCATTTGTTACGTACGTAAATAGTATCTTTAACAAAAGTTTAATGCGTTGCACCATGTTATCGATTTAACGCTGGATTTTACTATTTGTATGAATTAGAAACATATTTATTTATGGCAATGGGTATAAATTGTCGGTCAAAGCTAAATAGCGTTAAGTAAATACTAAACTAATCTCGTAATAGAACTTCCATACTAACTTTTATCTCTAATCCCGCGTGAATAGCTCCATTTCCCGGGATGAAAAGTTATCGTAGTTACTGTCTCATAATTTGAGTTACAAATATTCTAAGTATTATTGAAATCTGTTAAGTGGTTTTCGAGTCATGCGGCAAGAGATACATAGACAGACAAAAAAATGCTTCTATATCGATAACATAGCTTATCGAAATATAGAATTATCAAAAGATGTTTAGTTTCGACTTGAGAGTCGCCCCTGTTTTAGTTTTGTTATTAGACAAAATTTTCAACATTCAAACCTCAATTTTTCCACTGGTGACTTGGCTCGTTCTATTTACTGAGAGACGATGACTACGACTTCGGTGGCTATGTGTGCAACCAACACATTTTCGAAAGATTCAGCTGGTTTACTTCACCCGTACAAATTACCTGCGTAAATTAAAGTAAATTCTATAGGGACCCAGATATATACGTACCAGACTGTGACTTCATTCACAAAGCCATGTAATTTAATGTTAAATAAAATTATTGACTATGTTTTATATATTTATTATTTTATTTAATACATTGCATATAATATTAATATATTGCATACATCAACATAATCCATATCTATCCTGCAATATGGCTTGGCCTCATCTCACAATGTGAGGGCCGAGGACTGTAATCTACAACACTGATTACGTGCGGACTGGCGGACCTTACATATAGACTTGATATACCGAAATAGATAGAAATGTATTAACGTGTTTCGGTTGCAGTGTCGGAGAGCCAGTATGCGGATTATCCGCTTTCTTATAGGCCGACGACGCGACTATGATGCCTTTTGGTGTTATGGACGTCCATGGCCGGCGTTGACCACTAACCATCAGGTGGAACGTCTGCTCGTTTATCGGCTTTTAATATAAAAAAGAAAAATAAGATAGTAAAGACCATGTAACCTTAATAAAAACTTTTACGTTATGTTATCTAATTAAAGAACCTGGCAAAAAAGGGCCTTGAAAAAAAATCTAGGGAACAGTTAGCTCGCGGCCTGGGCCTGAAAGCACACGGACAGGGGGAGGGATAAAAAAAATCTTGATATACTTTTAAGCGCATTATGGAGAACTAACAGGTACTCACTAAGTTTGCGTTTACCGAAGCAAGTGTTAATTAATACGTAATACGATACGTAACTGTAAAATTAGGAAAGCTTTCAGGGTTCAAACCCGAAATCCAATGCTCGAATCTCTAAGCTGTCACTGCTTACAATACATAATTTCGAAGTATTAGTAGCACGTGGCACCTCTAATTTTCACAATGATGTGCCTATGAGAAATTAATTTTAACTTTGTTCGGTGAAGGAAAATATGATGAAAACTGCAGGTCTGAGAGTTCTCCATAATGTTTTCGAAGTTGTGTAAGGTCTACTAATCCACACTCGGCCAGCATGTTAGTCTATGGCCTATTCCTCTAACATTGCCCAAGCCCAATTGTGGGACAGTTATGGATTGTAACGACGTGAGTTATGTAGTGTTTATTGATATTTATACAATAGTAGTACTCAACGTACATTTATTTTAACATAGAAAATTAAAATGTACGCGTTTCACCCAAAATTAATAGTTTCCATTTATTTTACTGACCAAATATTACTCTGCATAGTGCTCGTTTAACGAGTTGTGGATGATCTCCACACGGTCCGAGCTTAAAACATAAAATATTGCTATCTGGTAAAATTGTACGCAAATCCTAAATACACAAGCGTATTCCGTGTTCTAAAAGGCTTCCATTAATATAGCAAACCATGATTCCATTCAGTTTTTCGACGAGTTTTTAACTTGAAATTGAAATGTATATTACGACAAGTTTCGAATATTAATAGTAGTTGTTGCGTTTTCGCAAAGTTTGACATAGGTACCGGTTTTGATATTTTTTATTAGTAGCTTTACTCATGTTTTCATAAAAGTTCAAACGAATGATTCGCAACGCATAAAGTGTTTAAAAACCCTCGAAGGTTGTTAAATAATTAAACAGATTTAGGATTCTGATAATAGCTACTAAGATACCAAATATCACAATCAATAATATGATGTGGACACGGGTCTCCGCTCCAAATGTAATACGCACATAACTTTAACAAATTAGAAGTGCGTGCGGGATTCGCACTCAGGACCCACAGTGTGGTTGAGCGACCATGAAACCACTAGGCAATCAATGCTCTGCATAAGATACCACACAGTAACTTAAAATGTCTGTCCCGGTTTTTGTATATTGATATGTCGGAAAATCCAAGAAAAAAGTGACTCATAACATCATAAAGGACTGACCCCTTCGTGACTGAATGGGGCTGGGGTCGTGACTTGCGACTCAGAATTGGCTTTAATAAGATCAGGTGGCACATTTCGAAATGCCCAACTGTGAGTAATTGTATATGTATGCAATGACTCAGTATAGCTACTAATTGACCAACTGAGAACTCACGATAGTACATCCTAATCTTAGCTTTAAATTTCTTTATAACTATCCACTGCTGAACTAAATCATGTACTTAGACAAAAAAGGTATACTAAGTTGTGAGATATAGACCACCTTCATAGCAAAGTATTGGTTAACATACATCACACACCTTTGACAATATATTATAGGGAACGGTCAACAATACAATGTCCCTTAGTCAAAGCAATAGATAATTCATTCCTAACATACGAGTAAATATAAACTTCAGACAATACGTATGTGTAATTGAAACCAATACTACTTTAGGTAGGAGTTTTAAATCCGTATTATATCACTGCTTAGTTTACTAAAATTAGGTAACTTTATGCATCGATTTATTTATCTTTTTATAAGTAATCTGCGGTAGGTAACACTATGTGGCAAGTATTAATAGAACTTTGATCTTTTATTGAACCATGCAGACAATCAAAAATGTAAGGTCTGCCATTGTTTCAGAAAATACCACAAAACAATACATGGTTATCAAAACAATGGATAACAAAAATAGCATCTGAAATTTCGCTGATACGTGCACAAAATATGAAAAACACTTTTTTCATTTACGGGTTTTTTCCGAATACCGACAACCATGGAAAACTGAATCGCCCCTGTAGTTTTTAACACATTTCCAACACGAAATGTTTTAAAACCATCTTTTTACAAATACCATCACTCGATTAGCTTTATTGGTGTGGTAAAACATCCAGTTTTACAGTACACAATCGATTGTCGTTACATTTTCAACAATTTAACCATTCTTCGTAGGGGTTCAAGGGTACGAAACTAACGTAAAAGTGAACGTAATAAAACGTCGTAACCTTACGATATTATATCACGATTACATAATTATATTATAACTTTTATTTTTATATAATAATGAAGATGTGTTTGTATCAAAATATCGAAATAAACTACTGAAATAGTATCCTCTATGTTTTAATTGTATGGAGATGACATAAGTGAGAGATCAATATCATATGTTAGTCATGCCATATGTCAATAAATGTCTATGCATTTTGGTGATTTAGTTGACATACAAAATGTGAATTGTATAGACCCAAAAGTGAACAAATTATCTCAGCATCAAATCAAAATCATTTATAAATTTGCACTATCCAAAAAAATATCATAGTGTTAGTTGATTAATACGTACGATTCATTGAAAAACAACTAGAAATTTATTTTATTGCAAATTTAAAGCAAAAATTCAGCGTCAGAGAAATTATAACAAGCTATTTAAGGCCAGTGATCCAGTAACCCGATTTTGATTCGTTTTTGTCTATTAATGGTTTATTCTATTGGGGCGTAGATATTAAAACAAGAACTAAACGAGGTCAGGAAAAAGAGATAAAAGCAAAAATTTATAAGCATTAATTAATTAATTTAAATCAAAAGTATCGAGATCGATTAACAGGTGTATTGGCCGCTATATTTTTGACCGTCAATGCGTCTAGTGGTCCATCTGATGTTATGGATGGTAGGTCGCCACTAACCATGATGTGGCCAGCAAACTCGCTTACCCACTATTAATATAAAAAATAAAGTAATTCGCATTGAAATTGAGAGACTTGAAACCTAACCATATTGGTATTATATAAGAAGTACGATTTATATAGAAATATAATTTCACGTCTGTTTATACCGGTTGTAAAATTTAACTCAACAGTATGATGTAGCTGAGTGTAGATCCTAGATATGGAGTCGGCTTTTACTAGTTCAAGTCGTTGACTTACGAAAAGTCTTCGCCTCAGCTCGGACTTTTCACTTCATCTGCAAGTTAATCTACTAAGTAATAAGTCTACTGCGACGTTTACTTCACTATGCACTAGTACTAATTACTATTTCTCAATAACACGTGGGTATTAAATAAAAATATATGTTTAAACACAATTAATTTTCTCCTGTCTGTCCCATTTATCAATGGTTCTAAAGATATGTAAAACTGTGTCAATAAACGAGGCCACAAATTTGAAGAAAGATTCAAGAGTTCTATTCCAAAAGCTTTCGATCGTGTTTATAAATATCGGTCAGTCGTCAGTGTAATGAAATTATTTTCGTACACAGTGTAAGAGCGTACAGTCGTTATTTTTGTGCGAACGTATGATTATTTTTATACCAAATTGCGACAGTACGTAAAGTTTCAATTTTGAAAGACATAAAAACAGTCACTCGGAGGAACTTTCTCTTATCCCAGTTCATCATAAATCCGTCCATGGTCAAGTTGGCACCGGTTGTCGTATGAAACGCCAATCTTCGTAATGTACTTATTAACACACTGATAAAACATCAATAACTTTTTTATTTTAATAAATAGTCGTGTATAGTGTTTATTATGATTTTAATATCCTTTGTGTGATGAGGACACGCGAATCTCAATTCTTAAAAGATTTTCCAATGAAGCTGGCAATAGTCATAAATTTTTTTAATCATATCTTTATCGAGAAAAACATAGTCAGAAATGTATATGAAAACAGTTCAAAAAGTATAAAATCATCTCATTATTCTAGGAATCGAATTATTAAAAATAATTGATGTGTAAGAAGATATAATGAAAATAAGTCTGCCAATTACTTATCTCAAGAAGCTTAATTTACTGTTTAACGATATTTGAAAAATAATAAAATCATCTCAATGTTCTAGGAATTGAAGAATTAAATATAATTGGTGCATAGAAAGATACAATATAAGTGCTTCGACTCTTTAGATGTCTCAAGGAGCTTAATTTGTTGCTTGGGAAGTAATTTTAAGTATCTGGCAAAAAAAAATTATAAAAGCTATTTTTTATATAAAATTGTACAACGATCCTCCGTAACCTTCGTAAAATGTTATGTATGTAGCTCGCTACAAGTATGTGTGCGTGCCGGCGTCTAGTACGCAACTTGTCATTTTAATAAATCAGTGCAAAACTAGCTTCCGGGTTACCCCGGGTTGATGGTTGTTGCCCCCGCACTCCTCTCTCATACGAATATATAACAGAAGAAAATTGCAGACATCAGACACAGCTTTACAATAAGACTATAGCTGCAATAGTGCTTTTACTTACACAAGCCAAATTGCGATTGTCTTCAAGTACTAACCTTAATTAAAAGTAACTATTTATTCACCGCCACTGTGAACAGGCTTGACATTGTTACTTAGTTTTAACAAACTTAGAAGCTTAAGAATTATAAAGGTGAAAGTATAAACACCTTTAGAAAGCTTAATTACTAATTAACCTGAAACGTTATAACATTATTGAATCAACTCAGTAAATTAAAAAAGACCTTCATATTATTAAATTAATAAATAGTCCCTAATGTTAGATCTACAGTAGTTTTCTATTTCTAAATGTCCTTGCTTGATAAAAGAAATACTGCATAAGAATGTAATTATTACATTCAAATCATAAAAAGGTTCAAATTATTACTACGTTTTATATAGTTACATTATCCTTTGCAATGTTACAATACGTTTATGGTACAAGGTTACGATTGAGGTAGTAAGTATCGCCTCCACTTTTACGTTAGGGAGTAGTGAAAACAAACTCGAACCCCGGCGCGGGTGTGGGTAGGCATGTCAGAAAAGGGGTCAAGGATCGATTTTCCGGGTTCACTGAGGACTCTACCCCTTATATCGCGGCATCATCTGTACTTGTTTCCTACGTGAAACTTTACCCACATTACAGTGCCGACGCTAGAGGAAATTTATCACAGCCTCCGGTTCACCGTAAAGGCATGAGATCGCAATTTGTATTACGTCAGTATTTTAACAGTCTGCTACAATGTAATATCTGTATTTGACCAACATATATAAAGCGTTTTAGTAATCTGTGGCCTGACTAGAGTCACGAGGAGAAAAATCGCGCGTAACATCGCATTTGATTAAAACTCTATCTTGTCAAAAATTAAAAGCGTGTTGTTATTTGAAAACATTTAACTGCATAAGGACCATTACTTTGGTCCTCCTTCGAAAGCATCTAAAACATTCAAGACGCGCAAATTGTTTAAACACTTAGACGAGAATGTTACTCACGAAATGTCTTTATGGACTTTAGATAAGAGACACTAACTTTGTCCTGAACCCACATACTATCTATCGCATTAGTTAAATCGTAAAATACAAGTCAAATATGTTTTACTAGTATTCACAACAAAAAATATAGCCCATTTATAGACGCGAAAGTTGGCAATTTTTATGAGTTCAGTTAAAAGGTTGGCAAATAAAACAATGAAAGTGCACACAGAATTTTGTTGTCCAAAATTAAATGATGGAAAACCTACAATTGGAAAATGTTTAACTGGATTGGAAAATGTTTTGAAAGGGAGAGCGCTGATTGAGCATTTCGTTATTTGCGTACGACGCTGAACGTAGAAAGAGTATCTGACGATTCATCCAACAATCCATAACAACACCCTGAAAGGAAATTCTCATTACCACTCGCTTCATTCGAGATTTTCAGGTCACCAAAAACGTTTTCCAGAGCGAATTCAAATTAACTAAAAGCTTTTCATTCAATTTCGATATAATACTTTTCTAAGGGTACTCTTTAACGATTAAAGCATATTATTATAAAATAAAGTGAGTATTACACTCACACAAGCCAGTTTTGGGCAATGAGCAGATTGAACCATTGATATGTGCTCCAGGGAACCCGTGTTCTACTACATCTTTAGTAAGTGAATAACACTTAGTCTTACTCCGTGCTTCTCTTTACCTGAAAGTAAATTATCTAGAAGTGTAGGATGAAGGCATTTTATTTATTTATTTATTTTACCCTTTATTGCACGTTAACAATAGGCGGACTTTGCCTATTGGCATTTTCTACCAGACAACCCTTGACGTTAGTGAGAATGTGCGGTAGGCTTTACAGAACAGACGCCAAGATAGGTAAAGAATTATAATATTCAAAACAGATATAAAAGTATCCAGGTACTGTTCCCACCCTCACTTCTTTAAACGAAACGTATTCCTTAGGTTTACAATTATTACCTACCCGCAACCGAAACATTTGTTATTAATTTTTTCAATCACTTGGATTTCATGTTTACGCCATTATATAATTTTTAATGTGTTTATTTTTGTGTGTGTTTGTGTTTTCAATAAATAATAATTTAAAAAAAACAACAGGACAATACAGATAAATTTGTGGAACACGTTAATAGTGATTATAATACACACAAAACAATGTTATTTCCACCACATACTACATAAGTGTAAAGATATAAAAACATAGTTGCTATCAATGCAAATAACAGAGCAAGGAACCGATGACACTAATATTATTCGATTTTTTTTATTGCATCGTTCTCAGATTCTTATTGAATACTGCGATTCAAGTCAACAATCCAATAAGTGCAACTGTCACAAGCATAACCGCGTCATGGGCGGATATTAAAGAAATGTACAGTAAAATGAATCTTCTCGTAAGAACGGACAGAGATTTAATATACATTTACATATATTTATTTGAACGAGAGCAGATGGGAATATCGAACAATTTCATTTAAAATTATAGCGGTTTTAATGACAGGACTGAGAAATAAAAAAGTGACTACGATTCCGCTCTACTCGTATCTTTGAATAATTGAACATCTATGTGCAAACTCAATATAAGATTTTCTTTTTTTATGACAATAGCCGTTAAACGAGCAGACGCGTCGTTGGTAAGCGGTCACAGCCCCCCATAGACATCCATAACACCGAAGGCATAACGGATCCGTTGCTGGCCAATAAGAAAGCAAAGATACTCTCAGACACTGCAACCGAACCACGCACACGCACGCACTGCACAAATATCATGGTTGAGTCTAGAAGAAGGGTGGTAAACCAAGTAAGTGAGCCAGGTAGGTAAATACACTGATAAAAAAACCTTGACAATATGACATTCTATATTAAAATGACATTCTATAGTAAAGGAAATAACATCTCAATATGTTACGGTAAGCCAACTTATATTTTTCAAACCCATGAATTTCGTAGCGGCTTCTAATGCACCGCCCCCATCCCTCGATCGAAGAAATGTACGACGTTCGTATTTTGTGTCCCACGTCACGTATTCACATATGTAACCAGCTACTGGCGGTATGATATGCTCCTTTTCTGTTAATCAACTCTAAGACTGTTCTCTTCAAAGATTGAATAGCGACAACGATCTTAAATTTCATCGTTAAAATGTTTCTTTGTATAGTAACTTGATTGTGAAATTATTAATTACAACTACTTATTAGAAAAATATTAAATCTCGGGAACTTAATCATAAAATTCAATACGTATTCAAAATCTCGGCGAACCAAATAATTATAAGTTATTTAGCATGTTTATTATTTATTTTTTTATTATTTATTTAGCCCAGAACTGGTCGGAGTGGCGCCAGTTGGGGGAGGCCTATGTCCAGCAGTGGACTACTAAAGCCTGATAGATAGATAGATTGGAGATCGCGGAATCCGTCGCGAATATCATCCCCGGATGCCAAAGGGGTTGTAGTAGAAATTTTACATAACTCAGAACCTCTGTTGAAGGGTGGGGTATCTTCGTGACAATTTCCCTTGATAAAAAAGACATTTTTGGAAAAAATATTTTATTCACGGTATATCACATAGGTCTTTTTACGCTCTAAATTTAAACAATAAAATTACAACAAACCTACTATCACAAAAGGTAGCTTGGCTAAATTTACCCGTAAATGCTGGGATTAAATTACTATTATGCAAATTTTCATAATAGAAATGACGGGCGGGTGTAGTTACAAGTAATACTTTACTAGTAAATCATCCTGCCTCACTTCGAAAAACAAAATCGTTATATTTGCAAATCGTAACCACACGAAAACATTGCTATTAAATTTCATCAGATAGTTTTTATTTACTATTTAATTTTAATATCTCAGGTTTTAGTTTTGAGAATACTTCAAGTTACATTGTTTATTTTTTTACAATCACTCCGAAAATACTAATATACAACGCAACGTGCAACGCGTAGCAGATTCCTTTGATGTAAAAGACGTCCATGGGCAGCATTGACCACTTATAATCTGTTATTTTTTTATTGGAATTACTAACGGCTGTAGCCACTGGCCACTGATTAGCTGTTTTTGGAAAGATACTACGTTTGTTCGGAATTACGAGTACAGAGAGAATAAGTAAAAGATGGATAATGTTTTTACAATAACATTCCATACCCACATAAAAATACAGAACCCACTTTAAACTTTTCTAAAGATATTTAATATACTGATTCTACCCTTTTACAGTTTTATTATTAGTATAGTATAGATTAATTAAGGCTGGATTCCCAGGATACGTCATTTCACGCTCGCAGACACGAGCGGCTGACGTCTATAGATAGCCACCGACGCCGTTCTGCGAAATTCGAACCATTTTAGGTTCACAGAATCCTTACAGCATCACTTGCTAGTCTGGCTGTCTATCATCCGCAATTTTCTCCGAATCTACTGAATGAAGACATTTGAAATTTGCTACCTATATAAAGTTTACTAATACAATCATGGAGATATATCGTAAATAAACGAGTTACATGGTCGCAGTGGCCGTTGGGAATTTACAGGGGTATATTTTTTTAGGCCGTGAAATAATAGTAGTGCAAAAAAGTTTTGAAATAAAAAAATATTATTACATATTATGTGCTACTTAAAATAAGCCCTTACTTGATATCTCACTCGATATACCTAACATTTTTTTCGAATTAACCCTCCAAAATCAAAAGACGAAAAATTGTAGGATGGATGCCCTAAAAAAAAAAAATATTTTATTCCACGCCCTAAAAAAAATAATATAAAAAACAAAACACGGACATTGACCATTAACTATTCCTTACCTCTTTATCTGTAAAATTATTGAGGTCTCAAATTTTAAAGAATAATCATCATAATTTACAGGAAATATTGTGAAAAACACATGTACTCGTATTTAAACTTCTACAGTAGGTATTAAACCATTTTTCATCTGTTTTGACATTCTACCCTATTTTTAGAGGAATACAATCCGACTTCACCATTTATTTTAGGTTATTTGGAGTAAAAAGTTCATTGTAAACGTTTGAGTCCAATAACAATAACTCCTACGTAAAATAGATTTGCATAAACATTTTACTACTGCTATGACCGTGTGTAGATATTTTATTTTTCAACTTAAAAGCTATTGTATAATAAAAGATAAAATTGCAAGCCGGGTCTGTCTGGTTAATACCCGTCCCCGGGCTACGTCTGCGGAGAAATAACGAAACGAATGCAAATAGTGTTTTAAGAGGCAATACCCTTTTGATGGTAGCTTCGGTGCGCCATCAATCGACTTGGTGAATAGTATATATTTTTTTTCATATGAGTAAAAGCAGTGATAGGTTTAAATGTGGTCACTCACATGGTGGGCATCGATTTCAAATCCCGCACACACCTCTCATTTATATTTATGTATAGTTATGTGCGTATTAAAAAAACTAATTATCACTCGCTCTGGTATTGGAAAACATCATGAGGCAACCTGAGACTTGTCCATAATATTGTCAAAGGTATTGAAAGTCCGCCAATAAACTTGTATAGTATAGTATACTATGGCCAAACCCCTCACATTGCACGGCTTAATTATTTGACCTACTACCCTCCATATACAATCCAGTGTAAGATGTTATAACGTATTACGGTTCCTAGATGAAGAAAGATTTAACAAGTGATTTTGCCACTTTCTTCTTGGCCGGCAATACGTCAATAAAGACCCTGGGTAGCAGTGCCTCCGTGCCATCACGTAGCCTGTTTAGTTTGTTCCTATATCGATAAACAGGAACCTAAAATAATAATATTCTATAGTACAAGTTTTACTACCAAGACACTGCCTAACACCTATTTAACTTGATATTACATTTATGATATGCACGTGTAGGAGTAAACCCGCATGTTTTGTTACAAAATAAATAGTGTTTGAATCAACTAAACTGAATTCCTGATATCATCAACTAGTATCGCTTATGCACTTATTCAACTATTGTTTAACGCAATTCATTATTATGTAGGTACTTTAATTCAACACTCACACCGCCACACTAAGATTATGTCTGTGTGTGTGTGTGGTGGAATAGCATGGACTTACACAATGTGACGTCACAAATACCGACAAGCCGCGAACAAACATTTATATATCACGCGAATGTCTGTCCCGGTCGGGAATCTATACTACTTTGTATAGTATACTACTTTGAATACTATTTTGTATAGTAATTGTATTTTTTCCTTTATGATATGATTCTATTATTTATTATTCAAATCTATTATCTATTTTTGGTAAGCTAAGTTACTTAGATTAATGTCGACATTACCCAAAAGCGCCTCACGAATTCTGTGATCTTATACGTGGGACTCTTTTGAGTAATTTTCAAGTGCAGCGGTATATATTCATAGCTATTCCTGAACATTAAAATTAAACGCATCATTTATAAGTATCACTGTGATATCTACGTCATTACTTTAAATCAAAAACTCGCATTAACTCTGCGCCGGGCGGACTATACAATGATAGAATAACCTCTTATTTTATTATATTATTTGAAAATAAATTCAACATACAGCATAAAGTGTATTAAAGACTTGAATCGAACCAGAAACTCTGTTACAAAATTCAGTCAAAAGTTGACAAGAGTTTGTAGGTAGCTCCTCTAGATATAAAGTCGTCGGTGACTCGGCGCTGTGAACATCGAACACGTTCCGACTCGTCTAACATTCGCTATAAAGTGTTTAACTTAAGTTCTCAATAGTTACATAAAATGTAAGCTATAAACATGCTACAGGCTTTTATGATCAATTTAAATAAACTGTTCCAATGAATCAAAGCCGTTTCAGTACCGCAGGATGGTTAAAAACAGTGTTTGGGTGTTTTTTGTGATTATAATGTCTCTTAGTATCTTTATATACCGATACCAAAACGACAGTAAAAACAACGAAGAAAAAATAACATCGAGTGACAACCTAAAATTATTTTCTCTTTTATTTATTTATGTATTCTTTTTTTAAATCCTTAATCTAGGGGTTACAAGGCCGCTTTGCCAATTGACCCTGGTTAGTGGTAAAAGTATGAGGTAGGTACATAAACTAAATTTATGTAAAACAATAAAAAGTTTTTCTTTTTTACTGAATACTTTTTTACTGAATACGTTAAAGATATAAACTAAAAAAACTAAACTTATATTTGCTCAATACATCATTACCGTTTTCGATACCGTTTATTTTTTCGTGGTACATTACTACAACTGTATACGATAACAGTTTTGTTTTAAAATGTAAAAACATATTAAATAAACTACTAAAAAACTCAAAAAAATTTCATCTTTAACAAAATTAAATAAAAAAAAAATATTTTCCTAAAAATACTGGTATGTTTGAATGAGCTAAAAGTTCAATTTACGAAAAAGGTTACTGTACATGTCAACCCATTACCTTTTTTTTAACAATCGTGTCTAATTTATACATACATCAGTTATGTGTATTCTCTCGTTTGCTTAAAAGTTTATTTTTAATAAAAAACAAACCACTTCGACCGTTACATTGTTCATGCTCTAGTGTATGGAAATATACAAATCAAACATATTTTTCGTCTCTATTTCCGTCTTGACTTCGATAGTGAACTTTACCTTGGAGTTCGCTATTTTATACGGAATATTTGACGTAGTCGCATTGCGGAACACAACCCGTTATCGGGAGTATCATCGAAAACGCGAAAAGAATATTGTTTTAAGCATGTAAGTGATACGATAAAAATTCATATAACATCGAACATTACGCGTACTACTGAAACTGGATAAAAAATTTAATATTTAATATCAAACTTTTATCCATAACATTACGCAGGTGTAAACGAATAAGGAATACATCGTGAGGAAACCTGCATACTTGAGAGTTCTCCATAAAGTTCTCGAAGCTGTGTGTAGTCTGCCAATCCGC
>DWLW01000007.1:0-15521 GCA_018251875.1 Lychnuchoides ozias
CGACAAATTTATTTGCGATTACGAAAGATTCAAAAATATGTAAGTGGGCGGTTAATTGTGCCGGCGAGTGTATTAGCGACTATAAATTTACAGTTAATTATATTTGTTTATTGTCTCAAGTTCGTATCGCCCAATAGCTTCTGTCAGTCGAAAGCGATCGACCAAGTAATGTCGGGCGTAATCGGGATATCCCGATTGAACGACTGGAAAACGTTTTACGAGCGTTTACGTGTTTCAGGGAGCACGTTAAGCAATAGGCCTTACTTGTTAGTCCTATTGTCGTCGATAGCGTTTAAAACATTGTTGTCAAAGGCCTTCGAGCTCTCGGAGGACTGTTTTTAAAACAACTTTCACCTACGTCAGTCTACGAAACCTCAAGTAATGCAACATAAAGCAACGGAGTATTGTGAGGGAATATGATTTTCAAGGCATCCTCAGATTTGGGAAGGATAACTCGCCAAACGAAGGCAAACTGTTACTATGTTTTGGTTCAATGTAAAGGATTTAAATAATCCGTTTTTTTTCTATAAAAATGTTATTGCTTGACATCCCTTATCAACCAAACGTATGTTTCTGTTATTGCGAACATGAACCTCACGGTTTACACATCCGGCCGTTCTTTCATTATAATACAATTCATTTCAATTCACAACTGCTGGCTATATTGCACAGTTATTGGTAAATTGGTATCTCCTCCGTCGTTAATTAATGCATGATATCGAGTTGAAACATTGTAACGAGGTGTATATTGTAACGAGACGTAATTGTTCTGGCTGGTAGGTATTATTCGTCATGCACAGTTTTGAAAATATACAACTTGAAGGATACGTAAGCAATCTGAGTCATTTCAATCGGATATTTTGAATGGAATGATTTTCACTTGTTTTTAAAATTTGAATATTAATTATTAGTGCATCATATTTTCTTTAAGTTTTAAATACGCGATAGGATATACGATAAGGTAGTGTTATCTGACCTTTGGTTTTCTTATGGTTGTTTGATCACACCATTCCTAATTCTGCAATGAAGGAAGCTGCAAGTAACCTGGCGTTCGTATAGTGGTTGTTTGTGTTGTAACTAAGGATGGTTACAGATGTCATACGGTTGCAACACCCTTTAATATTAATACCAATACTCTAACCCTTGTTGTATCCATATTTATTAAAAAGAACTAAAAATGTGCGGTACAATGATTCCTGTCTTATTAGACTAAAGCCTCGCTGTAATAACGTGCAATGTATTGATCTGTTTCTAAGTCCTTGTCCATCGATCGTCAATGAAATCGTTATTGTGATAATAATATGTCACGCAATGTCGTTGGATACGATGTCTATAATAGCCGTGCTTTCGTGGCACTAACTGAAGGTACCATAGACTGAAACGTACAACAGTTTAAAAATAGAATAAACTAAACTGTAAGCTATTATACCATTAATTATTGAAGGCGAAAGTCATTTTGGAGTTTTTATATAGAAAGGTACCAATCTGGTACCAATATTTTCTGTTCTTTTTATTTCAATCGCTGACTAACGATAAGACGGGCCACCTCATGGTAACTGGTTATTTAGTATGGCGCAGTAAAGGCAAGGGAGGATGGTTTGAACTCCATGATGGACATCCTTTACACCCCGTCTGTAAAAATACTAATAGGTTTGCATACTTATTCATTTATTTAAGATATTGGAGTGTACATTTAATATATAACTTTAGAGATATTATTAAGCAATCTTAATTATAGGAGATCACTGCTACTAACGCGTTCTATGACATTTGGTAGGTTTTTATCTTAAGATAGAAAAATAACGCCTAGCAGTAACAACTCTAATATGTTAGGTGGAACGTCTGCTCGATTGTCGACTTTCAACATAAAAAAAAAATGGATCAATGCATCCTTAAAGTAATATACGCTTTGCGTAGTGGACCTGGAAAAAATGCCCATGGCGTACGATCCCCCCTTTTGGTGGTCGCTGAGTTCTGAACTACCCAGTTTAATCCCGATGTTAATCGTACATGGTGGTAAGATTTATTACCTGTCTAGCTTCCTTATTTGATACTATCCTCATTCTAGTAACAACTGTGAAATGTCCGTGTATGTACCGTGAAACTCTGAGGTATGCAGGTTTATTTACGATTTTTCGCTTCACTGAAGCAAATGATAATTATGTTTTTAATACGCACATAACTTTGAAAAATTTAAGGTGCGTGCGGGATTCGAACTCAAGAGCCACCGTGTGAGAGACCCAGGTCCTACCACTACTCAATTATGTATATAATCATTATATTTTATTCCCTCCCTTTTATAATAAATGCTGAAACACTACGACAACTTTGTGTGCGTACGTACATAATAGAATGAGTTACACAAGTACCTATCCTACCTTATTATAATCGACAGCATTCGATTTTGAGTAACAGAAAAACAACAATAACAAAATTATCGATTGCATATCCTGTCGAACAAGTCTGAACGATGGTCAACGGTCGTAATAGCAGGTCGTCGTCGTGGGCATGGAATGTGCTTACTTACTGACACCTTGACGCCGTCAACGATCTCCGTCTAATCCAAGTTATAATTGCAAGTGTAGTGGCGTCACCGCGATACTGACCTCCGTCGTCTCAAGTACGAAGGGTCGTTAACACGCTGCAGCGCTCGAGATTCTGGCAAAACTGGTAGGGGTCACAGTTTCTGATTATGACAAAACAAAACAAAACATCGTTGTAACTTATTAATATTAATTAAATGGATTTATTGTGTTTTCGACGACGCCGACACAAGCGTGTCTAAAGCAGGTTCATGATTCAAGACACAAACGCTGTTGTATATCTTCAACTTTATTTAAGTAGACAGGAAAGCTCACTGTATTATCTGTATATATGTCTATATGTATCTATCTGTGCATGTATGTATGAATGTACCTATGTGTGTGTGTATATACTGTGTTGCTATAAATACCTACACGGTAAATATATATGTATGTATTTGATTCTGTTTGTTACCATTATACAGCAGTCGTTATTAAATATTAGTTGCTTTTTATTTTATTATACAAGCTACAAACGCGATTTGACCATGTTTTATTTATTGCTATGATTGACGGACGGATCTTACAGAATTTAGCTACATGCCTTTAATACCATTATCGTCACAGCCTATAATTATCCCAGGCCTGGGCTGGCGTCTGTATTCACAATAACATGGTTGAGAGTAAGAAGATACTGACCAGGTACGGATTGGCAGGCTCCACATCCATTCAAGAACATTACGAACATTATCTGAAGGCTAGGCAGGTTTCCTCCTTCATTGAAGCAAGTGATAATTACATACAAATTTTTTATTTCATTTTTCCACTAATAACTTTAATCACAACTATTCATACTTTAAATGTTGTTACAGTTTAAAATTGGGCAATGTGTGAGACTGGAAAAAAATATTTACTCAATAATTTTTTTATTTACATATCAATGAACTTGTAATAGGAATTTCCAGAAACGCCGACCGCAAATATATTTGGCGTGCCGACCAATTTATAAGATTAACAACTGTGAGCGTGTGACCGGAAATAAATTACATACCAAATTAATGTGTATCCAACAATATCGTAAAGGAACGGCTTACACTAGTAACTGAGGGATTCCTCCCTATTCCGTCAATAGATGTATCTTCAGTAGATGTAGTCTATCTGGAGCATTCTCGGATTTTCTTTTTTTTTTATGTTAATAGCCGACAAACGAACAGACGTCCACAACACCAAAGAAGTCATAGACGCGTTGCCGGCCAATAAAAAAGCGGGTAATCCGCATAGTGTAATTTCAAATTAGAGCAGCTTGCAGGATTTCAACCTGGGCGTTCCGTGCAGGGAACCGACGTTTAAACCACTGGACCATCACAGCCTTTCTATTCTATAGCACATGAACCATTCTTTAAACTTACTATATACAAAAGAATGTTCGTATAGTGTCATTTCATTATACCAACCAAACATCTCATCAAGCAATGGAACAGCGTGGTGCAGTAGGTCAGGCCAGGTCTCCTCAGTTACTTAAAGATAACCATGCCGCTAACGTGCTAAAGCCATAGTGCTATAACCATTATCCATGGAACTAAATCCTAAATTGTAATACTGTAAAATTATCGTGAGTACCCGTATTATTATTTATTTATTTATTAAGTAAGTACAAGCCACAATTATACGAGTAACATTAACAGCATTTACATTCATATTTAAATAAAACTATCCTAACGTGACTAAAAACTTCAAATTCACAGAATGCGTCGGTATAATAATACGTGCCGATTTTCAATGAGTTTAACGACCTATCTACCTGCATTTCGAAACAATTTGTAATTGTACCTACGTAAAAATATATCCCCGATACAAGTGACACCATAGTTAATAGGACAAATTAAACATTGAACTACAATAGCACTATAACTTGTCCTATATAAAGATTTATTCTTGGCTTTGTCAAATTTAACAAAGGAAAAGCAGTTATCGATAGTTGTACGCGCTGGTTCAACCGTGACCTTGGACGAAAGCAAAACCGGTGTCGGTCAGTCCAGTCGAGTCGACGACGCGACGCTCGCTTTCAAAGCTATGATTGTGTGCATAATACCGACAGTGTGCTCCACAAACCGACTTTATGCGATTCTACATTCATAACTACTAACTTGTTTATTGAATGACAGTAGAAAATAGGCTACCCTATTCGCATTTAGGAAACTACGTTGTATATAAAACGTCACAACAATGGGTTATAATTTATACTATACTAAAAACGCTATTACACACTTACACCCTCGAACCAATCCTTATATCGCCGGTGGCATGGACATATACGAATTAAACATCATAAACACCCAAACAGAGAACCGCGAACTAACATTCACATGAAGATCTGCGCCGATCGGGAATCGAACCCGGGACATCTCGCTCGGCAGGCAGGGTGCACTACCTACTGGGCAACGGGATCGTCGAATACGAAGAGCGTTTATTTATTAGGATTAATTACATTACACTCATTTTCTCAAATCAATTCAAAATAAGACTTTTTAATTGTTATCTACAAAGGTGTCTCGTTTAAAAACAATTGTTTTTACGTCAGTGCGACGTATCGCCAGTGGAGCCCAACCGCGCCCTGTTGCCGGCGGCCAGCAAGAAGGCTGTGTCCGGCGAACAGCAATACCTGCTGAGCGCTGCCGTTGTGTGCGTAGAGGACAACCCGCGCAACCTCGTCGCGTACGTGCGCGCACCCACCGGCTGGTACATGTTCAACGACCTCAGGTGAACACGCCGCTGTTTATTTATTAATTCAACAATTTATGCACACACATAAAATATTACAGTAAATTTTATGTAGGACACTATGTGTAAAAGTACTACTTATTTCATTCAGAAATCTTCCAGTAAACCCGTTATAGGAAACAAAGAAAAAGGAGCGACTTACAGTGCGTACGAATAAATACAATACTTACAGTAACAAATATATATCATAACAAATAAAAACACCAATAAACAATTTTTTTCCAAGAATATTACGTGAGCAAATACGCGATGCATAGTCGTTCATGCATTCTTGATCAGTGTGTCAATCGAGCTTTAGGAAGGGACAATTAACGAGTAAATAATAAGTTGTTACTTACATTTGATTTGGTGTAGAAAAATTGGCAAAGTGATTGTCTAAATTAACTTTATTCTCATATTTACACACAAGAAATGTTCAGTGTGCTATCATTTACATTTATTTATTAAAATACTACTACTTAGGTTTGTGGAGAGTGGTCTGTTTACCATGTGTGTGCGTGTCGTGGTGTGACTATGGAGCTGACCGTTGTTCCCACCAAGTCACAAAAAAAATGCCTTTAATTAATCGCAAAGTAGTCACATATACACCTCGCAGTGGCGTAGAAATCTATGTCGTCATGACAACGTGCTGTAGAGCAGGACAGGCATACATCGCACGCGTCTGATCGCAGTATGCGCAGCTCCTATTTTTTTTGTTTGTGGTTTTATTATGAGGTACAAAATTTACTTACTTTATTGAAACTATTACCTAAAATTGCATTTCTGCTATATCTCTAATTTTAGATCTCATTGATTCGTACGACGCATAGCATGATATATTAACACTCATACTACACGTTGCGTCGCGTTAATGATGAAAACTAGGTTGCTATACAATAATGATTCATGTCTTATCCAATATACAGTATAGTGGCAGTGAGTCCGGAGGAAGTCGTACAGTTGGGGGCATGGTGGAAGTCGCCCTGCGTCCTTTTTTACACCAGCCGCGGTTCCTAGCCGACCCACGGACCCGCCGATGCGTAAGTACTTTTATAAATTGATACGTGTAGAAGTGTAATTGGGTGTCAAGTGCGTAATGCCATACAAGCTTGCACGAATACCGTCGTTATTAGGGTTGTACAGTGCCTGACCGACTAGGAGAGACCTGGCGCTATGGCTTCATCCATTGATCAGTAGGTTGCAATACAAAAGGTACTCTATATCAGATATCTATCCAGAGATAGTATAAACAAAGTTGCTACACTTGTCAGTGTGTTTATGCACAGTGCATTTAAACTAAGCAATTATATTGCAGTTTAACTGCTGTATTGGGATGGCCTCTAATACTGACCCCATACCCATGCCGGCGGACCGGGGTATAAGGGACGATAGAAGCCGGCCTGCTTGGTAGTTGGGCTTGGCAAAAGGATGTGATTATCATTCTTAATATTAAGTAATTAATCAATCATCAAATAATCTGTCTCGACCGGCACGCATCAGTAATGTCTTTGATGTTACTTATGTCCACAGGCGACACTGACAACTTACCATGACTCGTCTGCTCGTTTGCCGGCTTTTTTCATAAAAAAAAAGAAAAAAAATTTAAAAGAATTTTATTTTATTATGTACCGGAAATTTGTCATAATGATATGTATCTTGTATATTAATTATATTTTTAAATATTAGGAATATATTTTTGTATAACTTTTATTTTCAGCGCGGGTCCATACCCCTGGAACGAGATGTTCAACCATCTGCCAATCGGAGGACAACAAAATTACAATCGTCCAATAGTACTTCCTAAACGTAATAATTCCTAATCAAAGTCTGAGCGGTGATGAGTGGATCGTTAGCGTAAGGTAGAGTTATTATTGTCAATGAGACACTGATTTCTATAATATAAATACACTGGATTAGTTCTACTCTAACAATTCATAAGTTGTACTATGTTACCGGTAGAGAGAGAACACTATACACGAGTTATGATTTTTTATCAATCGTACAGGAAAGACACGCACACTGCATATGTAATAAAAAGTTATACGTTTTCCTTAATTTTTATAGTTAACTCTGATAATTATAATCTAATAATCTAATAATTTTCATCCAGACTTTGTTGCCAAATATCTCATAAACGAGGTTATATACTGTATCATAGTATTTTATTTATTATTATGTGAATACGATTTCGCGTTTTAATAATAAATACAATTTTCACAAATGCTTTAAACAACAATTTTATACCGAAATTGTGGCATTACCTACCCCGTGCGTAACCACGCAAGTCTGTGGTCTACAGTATTTTCTGTCTACGATGTGTCTATTTGATGTTTCGCCACCATGCGGGCATCTTCAAATTACCACATTTTTGTATACTTATCTACATTTTTTTCTTCTTCTCTACTTCAAAGTTAGTTTCAAATTCTCTCGCTATTACAAACGCAATCAATGCCGAAATGTCGCGATTCAATTAAGCACAAAAAACAGATTACGATACCCAATCCATTGTTTATATTATGGAGACCAGTGGTGTGAGAGCAAGGGTGGATAGGTTTGTGAAATTATTATAAAATGGATGACTACTTAAGATTATATTTATAATATATTTCAATGTGCAAATATGTCTGTGTAATGCCAGCTAATATTAACTCATACAGAAATTAAGTGACGTTGGTAGCATGGATGTCACAACCAATACATGAAAACAAACATTTTGCTGACACAAATGTGTATGTGAAATTAAACTTGTAATCTATCGCACGGTAGGTGATCAATACCTACTGACGACTATATTATGATGATTGATCGTACGTTTATTTTTATTATGACCTATTAGCCTTATTGGTGAGAGGTTTGCGTGCTGAGGTCAGGGTTTGGGCCGAGATGTGTGTAGCATAATGATAATGCATTGCACTCGGATCATTAAATGTCTGCATATAATCTGTCTAATTAATTACCGTTGCTGGGATAAATGCAATATTTAAATTGCATAATAATATACTTACAAAATGTATTTCATTCCACTGATCAATTTTGATCTTTATATGGGATGCCTCTGTTATATAAATTATTTACAATACTACTTAATAACTTTAACTGAGCTACAACACGACATAAAGAAATATATTGTGTATTATTTTTTTTATCTATTTTGTAAAATAAAAATAATCAAAGAGCGAAACCTCGTACGGTTTAATAAATGGATATTTTATTATAGTATATTTCGCAATGAATATTAATTTAGGCATTCATTGTGAAGTATAATAAAATATATAAATGAACGCGAACTGCTATAATGTCTATGAAAATTTTTCTGCATCTAATTTTGATTCCGTTAAATTTTAGATTTTTATACAACGTTTATGAGACTATTTTGTATGATAAAGAGGTCTAATATGATATACGTTTTCATGCTTTGTTTATAATAAGTTGTGGGATTCCGAAAAATTCAGGATATTTGTAATTTTATTGGAAGAATATTGACCCTGTTATGTGTACCTTCAATCAATCATTTCTTTGTAGTATAAGGTATAAATTTAAAATTTAATACCTTACTGTTAATTTAATATCTGTTTGTGTAAAGGAATACATGATTCCATTACCATTGCCATGTTGCTAATACCAGCCAAGCTAGATGTGGATCCAGATAGCACAGTTGATGATGATACAAGCCGGCGGAAATATCTGTGCACCTCGCTTCCCCTCGCGCTACCCCGCACCTCGCCCCGTTCTCGCCTATCTAGTACCGTTGCCAACGCCAGCGCTGACGTACGTGTATTATTCTTGTTTTCGTAATCGCATTATTTTTTATTGTTTCTCTATTTGGTGAAATATTAATAAACTACCTATTTTGTGTTGTAAAATGGGTAAGACTATACATAGTGCAGATCGGAATTTAGTGTTCAAAGTAATCCAATTCTTTGAAAATGCAAAGAAACATGGTTCTTTTATTATACCGATTGAACAATCAATAAAAAGGGTGTGTGCAGCAACTGGTTTATCTAAAAGGACAATAATGAATATAAAAAATAATAAATCTCGAGCTTTTTTTGCTATCTCTTCAGTTCGGATGACGTCATTAAGCCAGGTGCACAGATATTTCCGACGGGTTTATACATCTTAAGCAAACACTAAAATATTATTCCTATAATTTTACAAATATCCTTGTTTTCTTACTATGCCAAGCATAGGCTGCAGCTTGCGAACAATTGACATAGAAAATAAGTCAAATCTAAATTTTCCATTAAATATAAGTCTTAAATTAGAACAAATGGATATTTTAATCGTGAAATCGGGTAGACTAAATTATTATATGATCGCGATAAGGGAAATTGAATTGAATTGTGATGAGAGAAGGTATATTATAATTGTTGTTGTGTTTGGTTCATTTCCTCGCAATAGTCAAGCGTGTACTTGTGGTGTAGCGTTCGTGGCCTGACGGCTTGTGTCAAAGTGATCGACTGTGTTAAGCAACTTTAGACACGGTCAGTAGTTGAATGGGTAACCGGTAGCAGCAAAATTTCTTGAGCGTTGTCGTGCTTTCAGACTCGTTATCCTGGCAGTACTGAATTGTCGGTAGATAGTATTGTCAATGTGAACGAAATTGCTAACGTGATTCTAATTGATAGACGCTATATATGTTCCCTCCAGAAACACAGGCTTAGCATAATCTGTTAACTGTTAATTTTACGTCAGAATAAGGATTGAATATTGGAATTTTTTTTTAGTAATTTGGGTGTCTTCAGGTTAATTAGTATGCCTTGCCACCTAAGATTACATTACCACCTATCATCAGGTGGGATCGCACCCAAGCAATGACTTAAATAACTTACAAAAAAAATTGCATCTTACACATATTTCTAAAACTGTTTTGGCTAGTTATTTTGGTTTGAATTAAGTTTTAATAAATCAAAATTGGTTTTTATTTCTAAAAAAAAATTACGCACTCAGTTACTGTTTCGCATTAAATAGTAGATAAATTATTGTGATACCACTTTGTTTCATGCTGGAAAAACATCACATAAATACTAGCCTTGTGATGGAACTAAACCATAGACTTAATTAATGTGCAGAATAGTATGTAAGGTTTATATATTTTTCTAGGTGACTTGTCACAAATTTGTAAAAATCTATTTTGAATGTATACTTGAGGCTTTAAGGAGAATATTTCAAGTTGTATCCTTATTCTGATGTGAGATAATTATTGTTGTGTACACGTTTTTGTGTTAAATATTTTTTTTACATATATCGTTTTAGACCAATATTATCAGACAACATTGGGAATTTGCAACGCAGAATGTATAGAGCACTGAACTTCGTCCGCCGAGAAATGTAATGCTATTTTTAACGTGTAATACTATTAGAGTAAACGTGCTCAATTATTCAAATTAAATATTTAAAAAGAATATGGTATATATACTTTGCTATAGTCTAGTTGTTTGATCATCGTTCTCCTGTACAGTGGGATCCCAGTTCAAAACCTGCACTTATCTATTATTTCCAAAGTTATGTGCCTATTAGACATTAATTACCACATGCTTTTGTGACGGTAAACATCGTGAGCAAATCTGCGTATCAGACAGTTCCACAATGATCTGAAGACGTATAAAGACTGCAAATCCGTACTTGGCCAGGGTGATCACACTATCGCTTTCTTAAATTCATATTTAAATCTTGCCGTCCTCCAATGAGATACTTAGTGGCAGTGGTTAATTGAACAACTAAATCTATGATAATTCTGCTATTACACACACTACAAAATTCACTTAACTTTCACCGCAGATCAGACGCACTTCTTTACAACGATGAGTGTGTCATTTGTTTAAAATTATTTCCATATCAATTAAGGAAGCTCGGTCTTCCGAATTCAAAATTCGACATCAGCTCCACGTATCGGCGCGTGACGTTAACTTTCCCTAATCAACTGTACTCGTACCATGAAACTCGTCCTTGTGCAAGTTTAAATTCGGTAACTGAATTGCAAACGTTAACTATAATGAACGTAGCTCGTTAACAACGCCAGACTTCATTATTCACGGTATAGCCACGATCAAAGTTAAATAAGAAACCCGAGATTGCTTAAGTTTTTCTAGTGTTAACAATGAGACAACTCGCTAGAGGTCGCTAGTCAAATTCAGCTCGAGAAATTTAAAAAATACGCCCTTTTAAGACTACCCAAACGAAAAACAAAAAAAATTAGCACGTCCACTTACGTCATCCACACCCTAAAGACAAAGGACTAACATACATTTCTTGTATGTGGCGTAACGTAACATATATTCTCATTTGCCCCCGTATTACATCAATTACAACAAGAATATTGCAAAGCCATCGTGTCTGCACCCTCGTTCGCACGTCAATTACGGGTGGCTGGGAAACAGCCGCGTAATATGTTACAACGCCGCAAGCCAGAACGCCTTGTGTACTGGGCTATGACCATATGAGCAAAGATATCGTACAATGTGTATAGGCGATTCAATTAAAACGAATAGTTTTTTTACAAACATGGCCGATCAGCGCTTCTTTCAGCACTGGGTGCGTGGACGAATTATAGTGCGAATAATATGGCTAAGAAACGTACTCGTACGTTCCTTCGTACGCGCTGTAACGTTGAACATATCCACTATAATTTATGCTTAGAATCACTAATTTACCAATCGGGAATGAAACATTTTGATATAGGAAGCAACCTGGTTTGGAAATTATTTAGAAAAACAACGGTTCTACAGTCGTTGAAAGGTTGTAGCCACAATGGATAAGCTTCAGATGTCCGAGACAAGACCTGCGAAGGCAGCCTTATGGATGAACCTTAGAGTAGTCATAAGTAATATTCACAAATGCGTTTCCTTACGCGTGATGACGAGACAGGATCTTAACAATTAATATCCTTCAGGGAGAATACGGAAGCACAAAATTGAGGCAGAGTTTTAGAAAAAAAAAACTACGTCCTGAAATATTATGTGATCTTTATCGGCTATGAAACCTGCTTGGGGGTAGGGCCTTTGCATAAGGATTATATTATTAACATTAAGTCATTAATATTATTACCGGTATTATTATATATCCATAAAGCCCGCCTGACTATATACTATATTGGGTTAACCAGTATGCGGATAATCCGCTTTTTTATTGGCCGGCAACGCGTCTATGATGCTTTTGGTGTCCGTCCGATGCAGGACGTCCATGGAAACTCCAATTGACTTAAAAAAAACCTCACACTGAATATATAAAAGCATCTATTGATATACTAAATATATTACAGCAAATAAACTTAAACTTAATAAAAAAAACAATCTTTTAAATAATCAGCTGTATTAAACTTGAAGTCAGAATGCTGACGTCATTTGCGACTTGGATCGCTAAACTGATCTTTTGGGCGAAATAAGCGCCAGATCTCAGATTATAATCATCAGTAGAATCAATCAACAGCTGGCAAAGTTTTTTAAGTAATAAACATGTCTCTGACCCTAAGTATCTAATCTTGTGTGATTAGATGTTTGTAAAAGGTTAGCGCAAAAAGTAAAACGATTTTGATGCGATTCTAACAGTTATGGTTTAAATTAAAAACTGCTATACTTTTAAATTAAAATCGGTAAAAGAGATTTAAAGTTACCACTAAATATCTCCGTCAAATATCCAACAAAAAGTATTTCCTTTTAACCAAAACTAAATATACACACACACACACAAATATTATAGAAAAAAAAAACAAATTATATAAATAACTTTAGTTTATACTTACATTATTAGTCAACATTTAGGATTAACCAATCACAGTCTTGATTCTTCACTAATAGACAGATACTGTTAGTAAACGAATTGAACTATTTTACCTGAAGCGTAATGACAGCGGATTGTCTATTTGATATATAAGAAAACAAATCTTACCTAATCATAGTTTTGATAAATTAGTATTTTTATCGAACCGTTTCAACTGTGCACCGTGAACTAGAACGTAACTGAAACTTCTAGAAAACAAATATAAATTAAACGATATACAATAACACTTGTATAGTTAAATGTCCAGCTTATTTAAGAAGTTATTCTATAGTTTTCACTTTAACTGTAGAAATCAGAAATTAGTTCCATAATTAGGATATACGCATTTCTAAGGCGAGCGCCTTCGTTGGTTTCTACTCACTAAGTGCAAATATAAGGGCTGTTGCATCGATCCGACTTTTCTCCTTGCACCTGCCCTGTGGGGGATCACGGAAAAACGCCACAAAATTAAACGTTTGCCCAATCAAGTATATGGTCTTTATAACGCGTTACGATTGGTTGAAATTATGTTATTTTTCCAAAATGTTTGTCGAGGTATTTTCCTTAATTTCCTCCTATAACATTTTGATTTCAGTATTTATAAATTACTTTGATTAAAATTCTTTGAGCATGTTACGAAACTAAAATCAGGGTTCTATTTCACATAACTTATTGTTTTATGTTAATAGGTGACTAAGCCCTATGGCGTGATGGTGATTACGACCGCTAATGTACGCATTGCTGGTGAACAAAGTCATTACATTAGAGACCCGCAGCCACAGACAGACACAGCAAACGAAACATGTAAATTTTTTTTATCGGTTGCTTCTAGAAGAAAGCCACACCTTGCGTTCTATAAAAACAGGTTTCGTATACCTGTAGAGTGGCTAACCTGTGCATAGATAAAAAAACTGTTCTCAGTTATTTAAGAAATCTTATGTATCTCCGTACTACCAGCCGCACAAGTAGTCCTAATTTGGAGATGTGAGTGTGGCCGTTTAATTAGTTATGTTTAGCTTAGTTTATTATTTTGTAGTGTGTTTTACAAAGTCCGCTTAATAACACATGTGTTGCCGACGCTAGATATAGTTACAAGATAGATTGGGTGCGGCATCACATCGCGCGCCGTGCCAACTACAAACAATTCCCATTTGAAGTTTGTTTCTGCGCCATCTGGATACTTATTTATTTTGTATTGCCAATACCATAAAGCTATTTAAAATATGTAGCACATTATTTTCTGAAGATTAGTTGTCTATCTAAACAATTATCTTATTGTCTACGGTCAACAAATTTGAATTGAATGAAATAGTCATCGCATTTTATTAGTTAAGGACATTTCACAATAATATTAAATATTAAATTTTCATGCTATGTTGTTTATCTGCTGAATAAGTGATGATTCGATTGTAACACCTGTGTATCTACTATTTATTGCAAATAAATATTGAAGTCGCTCGTTTGACCAATGCCTAAATGTTAATTCTACTATTGCCAATGTAAATTACGTATGTTTTAAAGACAATAAAAACAATAGTTTATTGTAAAATTAAAAGTACAGTGTAATTTGATTTATTCTTGATTATACAAATTTGAGGTTCCTTTTTAAAATTTTTATCATTTTATCGTAATTTGAGGAAGAAAATGACTTCATTCACCAAATTATTTGTTATACGAGTAAATATGACACGAGTTAGTCGCTGAAAGTCTAAAAACCATTTTTAAAGTTGAATATTCAATGACTTTTTATTTCGAAAAGTTTAGTATCATAAGCGATTCAGCTAAATCAACTGCGTCTGCAAATACGTTTCTTTAACTTTCGCAATTTTTTTTTTCAATCTGAGTCACTTTCGTTCTCACAACGTAATATGTACTCTTACAATCTAAAATTGTATGTAAGAAATAGTTTGAAAAAAATTGTTATTGTCAAATTTAGCTAAGTAACTAGATTAGTAATTCACAAAGCTTAATTGCTGCTGACAATGCGTATTGCATTTGTTTTTGATTGACTACATTCATCAGCCAACCAAGGCATGTGAGTGGGGAAGGCTTTGAAGTGTTTCAGTGCAAGTGATGTTCAGGGGCCGTATTCCCCCGCGTGGGGGCGGGAGGCCGTAGTAGGAATATCCTTCACCTCCCGCGCTAGGTCAGGGTTAACGGTACCCCCGAGCTGGGTGACTGGGGGCCTCCGACCTTGGATCCGACGCGTGTGCTAATGCACTCTACGCCCTTCACCTCGCCCGACGCCTATGATTTTACAGATTTGTGATTAATATGTATGTTTCCACTGAACACCACGTGATTATGAAGCAGAATCGAAGCCAAGTAGACTGAAAGAGCTATAAATACATTCGATTCAGAACCTGTCGTCCACAGTTGATCAGGGAGCGTCACAAAAACAAAGAGTCCATGGACATGCGTAGCCAATACCCAAATTTTGGAGTGTATTGCGCATCGTGTGTCGATGACAACCTTATGACT
>DWLW01000008.1:0-15508 GCA_018251875.1 Lychnuchoides ozias
GTGTTATGGACGTCCATGGGCGGCGTTGACCACTTACCATCAGGTGGAACGTCTGCTCGTTTGTCGGCCTTTAACATAAAAAAAGAACAAATACGTATTATTACTACCGTTTCTTTTATTGACATCAATTTATATTTGGGTGATATGAAAATGTATTCAATTACGATTGAATAAATCACGAGCACGAGTCTTTTTCACGAGCATGAGACCTTTTAAAAACATTAGCCTATAATAAAATACTTGGCATTCATTGTTTTCGAAACAAAAACTTCAAAATCATATTTACGGCAATCTGATTACAAGTTGACGTTTTGATGTGAAAATAATTATTAATCAAACATGTATTTTTTGAGCATTATCGTTTTATGCTTTTTATTTATGGAAACAATTGGAAGACCGACGCACGTGCTTCAAGATTATGATAAGTAAAATTAATAATAAGTATCATCGTCATCATCATTACAACCCATAATTGTCCCACTTCTGGGCGTGGGTCTCCTCTCACAGTGTGAGGGGTATAGACCACAGTTTACCACGCTGGCCAAGTGCGGATTGGTAGACTTCACATATCTTCGAACACATTACGGAGAACTCTCAGGTGTGCAGGTCTCCTTACGGTGTTTTCCACCATTAACCATTAACTCAAAGCTATGAACGTTTGTTTTTTTCGAGCGTTCGCGCGGATAAAGCGTTTTATGTTGTGTGAATAAAAATTATAAAAAATAAATTTATACAAAGTTACACGGTCTTACTAATAGGCGCATCTACTGATATACATCTTAGCTTTTCGTCAATATATTCAGTATTGTGCTACTGTACTTGTCATTCCTCCGATACCTATTAAGAGTTGCTAGCTTTAAAAATGATGTAAATTTTAAGTTTATTGCAGTGTACAAATAAATAGTATTACTGTACAATTTGTAAACACCTGTCGGATTTATTTTTTTACGTAATATTTGTTTTTTTAAGGGATTCAAAAGATAATTCATACAGCGACAGTGGCGAAATCGATGACTATCAGAATAATGAACATAAATCTTCGTTGAAACAAGTATTTTACGATTAGTTTACTATTATTAAATTTTAACGTACCATTGCCCGCGATAGAAAACTATTTGTTACAATGTGGTATTTGCATTCAATAGATTGTTTTATTAATACTGTATAAATAGTTTTCAGGTGAACCAGCTCCTAAAACAGAATTGTTAGAAGAGAATAGCCCCAACACTAATGAAGAAATAAATCATGCGCACTCAGATAAAGAATATTTGGAAAACGACGAGGAACAAACAGATACTGCACATTTATCCCATGATGATGCTTCAATGAGTAATGATGTTAAAAGAACTGCTGGATACAGTAACGGGATTATTTTATTCCATGGTAACGAAAAACCACAAAAAGTCGAGACAAATGAATATAACTCAGACGACAGGGTTCGACCAAATCATCATGATCGATATTTAAAGCAGTACAACACAGTGCATAACGTAGACAGAGAAAAGTTAATTCGAGATAGAAGGCAAATAAAAAATAATTATTTAAATGATCCTATTGGTGCTGACGAAATCTCAACACAAAAGATTGCGCTTAGTGGCAATGAAGATGAAGAAACAGCTATAAGAAGGCACGTAAAAAAACTTTCTAGAGAAGAATTAGACGAACTACTACACTCGCTTTCTGAAGACAAAAGAGCGCTATTAAAGAACATAATTGATAATTGTCAACAAGAATATGACAGCATTAATAAACGAGAGATCACAAAGAAAGCTGGAGCTAATGAGGACAATAGTTTTGTGGGTAATGAACAGTCTGATACAAGTAAAATTCAAGGAGGCTCGGCTAATTTAGAAGCAGAATCTTCTATGGCTCCAAATTTTGAGAAACAAGACAGTACTAAGAAAATAGATTCTGAATCGATGTATTCTAAGAGCACGGAAACTGCAAACAGTTCTGATAAGACATCTAATGAGAAAATTAACGTACTGGACAGCATCGCAGATAAAACCCCAGTAAAATCAGATAACATAAATAATTTTGAGTCATCTGAAACAGAATCCAAAATTTTAGGTAATCAAGACCATGAAAAAGAAACGCCAAAAAAAGAAAACAAAAGAGAAATTGATTCGACATCTCTTGTTCAGTCTGATTCAATAATAGAGGAACCTACAATTTTAAGATCTTCGAATAAGGAAGACTCATATTGTTCCGATAATGAAGCACTAACCCAGTTATACAATGAAGAAAGCAGTTTATATAATGATAATAAATACAAAAGAGAAGTATGTTCAGATGACCTTGACTCTATAAAATCTTTAGAAGATTCATTTCCCAATATTGATAATTCAAATAATTTATTACCTGGGTCAGATATGGTACCGTTAGTGCGCGTTAAACGAAATAAATTAGTAAAAAAAAGAGAGGCGAACGTTGCATCCAACCTTAAAGTACCGTATTTTTCAAGTGTACTTGAAAATAATGAAGAAGAAAACAATGAAGGTGGTGAATTCCAAGATGATGGTTTTTTTGATAGAGGTGCAAATATTGCTAAATCTGGTGAGATAGCTAAAAGGGGTACTGACATTTCAAAACGCAGTGGAGAAAGTAATATAAAATATTGCAGGAATTCTCAGCCATTTCGTATGGATAAAAACAAATTAGAAACAGAGACTGTGGGCTTAGGATCTGATACGGACGTTGTGCTGTCTGGAATAGAGGGTGTAGACGACAATATGATGTATAATAGTATCTCGCGTATTAGGAGAACTGATAATGAATTTAATAACTCAGATATGGAAGGTGAGACTGGTAAATTCAAGCAAGAAAACCTGCAACAGCTTAGTTCACAGAATGAAGACAATGAAATATCAGAAGAGTATAATAATGCAGCTCGCTATCAAGAAAATGACTCTTTTGGTTCGCTTCCACGTAACTATGAACAGGATCTGGGAAGATTTAAAAGAATACGTCGTTTAAAACCAGATAATAATGTACCTGCCGTAAAGTAATACGTACTTATAGATAAAACTAGATATCGTCAGTAATTTTATTGTGAAAGTAAATATTAAGCATTTTAGCGCGTTAACGTTATTTATGATGTTTAATATTACAATATGCCGACAAAAAATATTTTATTTTCAATTGTTTACTATTCATGTCAATAAGTTTTTGAATTACGGATGATTAAAATATTGTTATATATAATTAAATTCTTCTTGTTAACCCCAAAGAAACGCGATAATTAAGAGTGGGTCTAGTACACAAAAATGTCATTGACCTGTAAATGAAGTTAAGAATATGCCAATATCCGTAAAAAATTTCAATACCAGAAGAAAATATTGTCTGTCGACTGATTTTCTCTGGTGATGTCGTGTACCATAATAAATTTCGTTACATCCTCGGATCGCCAGAAGGTGTAGTGATAGCCTATGTCCAACACTGGATTAATTGGTATGGATTGATGGATGTTGATGGAAGATTTTTATTCCTACTATGGTTTTTTTGTGCTTTTCCAATGACTACATAAGACCTGCTCGTAATAAAAAAACCTAACATACACTGCCACGGAATCCCAACATATCTGCCTGTATCTTCGAGAATTAAGTTAAAAGAGAGTAAAGTTACCTTGCTGAACAACGGACGAAAGAGTCTAGGGCTCCAGGTTGTTGCTCTGTTGGATGTGTACTATCCAGTTTAATCGAACAGTACCGGTTCATGGTTTTATGATGTGATTTTTATCTGCCTGCTACTCTTACGTGATTTACCACTCTAGGAATAAACTGTAAAATGTTTTTTTACGTATTTCTATTACAAAGTTATAAACATGTAAGCGAGGCATCCGCTTCATTCTTGGCCGGCTATGCGTCGATAATGTTTTTGGTGTTACGGACGTCCATACGTAGCGGTGACTATTTACTATCAACTCAGCAAGCTCGGATGTCGGCTGTTGACATAGAAAAGGTGCAAATAGTACCACATTTTTTTCTCTATTACAGTCAATGGTAATAGATATCAAATAAAGGTTTATCATAAGTTAAACACACAATAATATTGTATAAAATTTATTACATGGCAAAGTTTGACAAAATAAAAGATAAATAAAATCATTTCAGTACCTATTCATTATGTTAGGTATACTTTAATAAAATATTATGCAATTCTCGTTCTATCAATAAAAAGGCACACTTCAAATGTTATACTTGCATTGTTAAATTACGTCATTTAAAATAAAATAAAGTTTAAAAATTAACGATTAAAATTTAAAGCGCCATTAAATAAGGAATGATAATATATTTAAAAGTTAGTCTTTACTTGAAAGGAATTTATATTTACTGCTGGTTTATTTTCGAGGAGTAAAACTTGTGTTCACGGGAATCGCGCGTGTGTTTAAACGGAGTGCGCGAAGATTCCAGCAAAGTCGCAGGACACGTGCCACGAACATGAGTAGTGAACTCTTGTTTGTAGCTAGTACTACCATCGCCTAAGACAAAATGTGAAGTGTTTCCATGACGAGCATGGCGTTCTACTCTTTTGGAACGCTCCGTTCGCTGCGCATGTTCAGATCGTGAGAAATTGCCATAAGCCTTCGCCTCTGACTGTCCATAAAATTCACCACCGACTCGAAGATTGTCTCTAACTGCGACACGAGGTTGACGTTCCACTACCAAGGTTGATTCTCCATCCCTTCTTAGTTGCCGACGAGTATCTGAACTATCTGTATGTTGCGATATCACTGCCATGTTTTCACGAGCAGAGCGGTGCATAGAGCTAATACTCTTTCTATCAGTACTTTGAGTTGAATTACTGATATATTCCCCTCGTTCGGAGAGATTTCCGATGCTTTTGCGTTGTGCAGCGGCAGCCGAGCTAATAGAATGATGGGCTTCTGTTGTTGAAGTAACACCTTTACGATGCAGGACAGAGTTTGAACTGGCTGAATCAGAAACTAAATCAGAAGTTCGCTTGTGATGACCGCCGCGTGTCGAATGGTCCACTACATGAGTAGCGGTATCTCCACCGCCATGCATAGCTCGTTGAAACTCGATGCTTGTCTTTGTAACACTATCACTAAGTTGGCTTCTGTTGACAATTTGTGATTGATGAGATGATCTCGAAATATTCTGCTCTGTATGGCTCCCCGTGATAACATTACTTATAGAACTAGCACTTCTCTTAGCATGATGATCAGATGCAACCTGGCGCTGTTGCGAATTTGATCTGTGATCAGATGTTTCAATATTCTGTACATCAGAGCCAACGTGTCGTCCATGAGTATGACTGTCAGAAACAAGTTGCTGATTTGATCTTAATACACGTTGATCGGTGTGACTTCCTTTTGATATATTCGAACTGTTTTGTTCAGTACGGGTGTCCGTCGAACTATGACTATGTCGTTGCTGGAAGTTTGTATTTTGCACATTCGTAGATGATGTTGATGATTGCTGTGATGAAACCATCCTTTGCGTGACATTGTCGCCAGTTTCATTCCGAACCACCTGACCATGTTGAGTGTTTGCATTTTTTGTAGCATTTCTATCATCTTGATGACCTTCTCTAACAATATATGTTGTATTGGAAATATTACGCTTTGATTGGTTATCCGTATTATTGTGATGGTGGAGAGAATCATGCACATTGTTTGTAGATGATACATTTCTTTGTTCTGAGGATATCAGGTTTTGAGAAGTATCACCGACGTTTGTTTTATTATGTTGGATTGTATGATCAACTCTTTTTGGGCCAAAACCAGTAGTGTCACTTCCAGTTATTGTATTGACTTCAACGTTCCTTGTTACTGTTACCCATTTTCCACCAATTAGTTTCTTTTCCGATATTTGTTTCATTGTTTTAGTTGTCTTAGTACTGGTTGTTATATTTTTTAAATCTGTTTTACTTACGACATTTTTATCTGTTATGTTTTTCGACACAGACCTATCAGATTTATGCTGAGAATCAGTACGGTCTAAAGTATCGTGCAGTGCTCCACGATCGATCTTTATTTGCGATCCTTTATGATCAACAACGTCGTGAGTAGTCGACGAGTGCTTAATGTGAGATCCTTTCTGCAAGTGCTTCGCTGTCGAATGTTCCATTGTTGTATGTTTTACATGTGTACCTTTTTGTATTCTGTCATCAGAATGCATTTCAACATTACTACGTGTAATATGGTAGGTCCGATTTTGATCATCGCGTTCAGTTATATGCTTAGAGTCAACTGAGCTTCTGGTGGTGTCATAAGAAGTTCTTGTATCGTGCCTCACAACGTCACTACGATGATCCTTTGCCTGTAAGTCGCCCTGTTACAAATGGTCGGGACGGCCATTTATAGTTTGCGGAGTTCTACGACCTGGAGAATAAGATTCTCTTCCGGTTTCGGGATGTAAATTGTCTTTAGGTTTTATGGGTCCTGGTCGATCTCCAGGTTGCCATTTTTGTTGTATTGGACGGTCAAAGTCCCCTTCAGATCTAAGATTGTCCTTAGGACGAATTTGTTCTGGTCTTTCACTTGGATGCCATTGAGACTTTTGATCTGGTCGATCTCCAGGTTCCCACTTTTGTTGAGCAGGACGGTCAAAATCACCTTCCGGTTTCAGATTATCTTTAGGACGAATTGGTTGCGGTCTTTCACCCGGTTGCCACTGAGATTTTTGACCTGGACGATCTCCAGGTTGCCATTTTTGTTGAGAAGGGCGGTCAAAATCTCCCTCAGGTTTCAGATTATCCTTTGGACGAATTTGTTCCGGTCTTTCACCCGGTTGCCACTGAGACTTTTGACCTGGACGATCTTCAGGTTTCCACTTTTGTTGAGCGGGTCGGTCAAATTCACCTTCGGGTTTCAAATTATCCTTAGGACGAATTTGTTCCGGTCTTTCAGCCTGTTGCCACTGAGACGTTTGACCTGGACGATCTCCAGGTTTCCATTTTTGTTGTTGAGAAGTACGGTCAAAATCTCCTTCTGGTTTCAGATTATCCTTTGGACGAATTTGTTCCGGTCTTTCGCTTGGTTGCCACTGAGACTTTTGACCGGGACGATCTTCAGGATTCCACTTTTGTTGAGCAGGACGGTCGAATTCACCTTCGGGTTTCAAATTATCTTTAGGACGAATTTGGTCCGGTCTTTCACCCGCTTGCCATGGAGACTTTTGACCAGGACGATCTCCAGGTTGCAATTTTTGTTGGGCGGGACGGCCGAAATCTCCTTCAGGTTTTAAATTATCCTTGGGACGGATTTGTTCAGGTCTTTCACCGGATTGCCAATGAGGCTTTTGACCTGTGCGATCTGTAGGGCTTTGTTCATCGGGCCGATCAAAATCACGTCTACGATTATCCTGCTCCGGATGTCTTTGTTTCGGACTTTCATCGAGATTGCCCATTTGTACATTCTGTGTATCTGATGTATGCCATGATGAATGTCTTGTATCTTGAATTTCCACCACTTTATCGCTTTTTTGATGTGTTACCCACTTTTGTCTTGTTTGTTCTTTATGATCTGGTTCACTTTTATCACCAGGTTTTCCTGGTGTATATTTCTCTCCATTTACAGGGGAAGTTAACTGGTTCGTAATTTGGTTAGGTTTATTATCATCTGGGTAATAGGTAATGGCTGTTTTTTTACCTTCAACGATTTTATAATCGTCTCTACGCTTGTGGTCTTCAAAAACTCCTTCGATTTTAAGGTTATCTTCTCGCCGGGTTAATTTTACTCTCTGTCCCTTGACGACTCTATATGTATCTGATGATGATGTATGAACATTTTCCATTCTTCCCTCCATTTTCAAATTATCTTCATGCTTCACGAGTGCTGTTCTTTCACCTGTGACAACACTGTAATCGTTTCTTTGCTTCATATCAATAAACTCACCTTCTACCTTCAAGTTGTCTTCGCGTCTAATTATATCGACTCTTTCAATTTTGTGTTTCTGTCGTACATCGATATCTCTTTCAATTGTAATATTATCCACTTGCTTGAAAGGTTTACGTTTTTCAGCTGGTTGAGACGGGATGACGTCAGGTTTGTAAAATTTGCCATCAGGTTTGAGATTATCCTGAGGTTTAATTACAGGTGCTCTCTCACCTTTAGTAGCACTATAATCATTTCGAGTATGTAAATCAATAAATTCGCCTTCAGTTCTTAAGTTGTCTTCATGTTTTTGAATAACGACTTTTTCTGTTCTATCTATATGTTTGTAATCATCTCTAGACCGATGAATATCAATAACGCCTTCCATTTTCAAATGATCTTCATGTTTAACAACTTCCACGCGATCTCCTCGAGTTGCTGTATAATCAGTTCTGCGAATAATTTCCATGTCACCTTCGGGTTTCAAATTATCTTTAGGTTTCTTTTGGATTGGTCTTTCACCTGTAGGCTGCGGCTTCGGCTTTTCAGGACGATCAAATTCACCTTCTGGTTTAAGATTATCCTGTGGCTTTTTCGGTGTTTGTCTCTCTGCTGGATGCCACTTATCATGTTTAGGTTTTTCAAATTCACCTTCAGGTTTTAAGTTGTCTTGTGGCTTCTTTGGCGTTTGTCGCTCAGCTGGGCGCCAATCCTCTTGTTTGGGTTTTTCGAATTCTCCTTCTGGTTTCAAATTATCCTTTGGCTTTATAACTTCAGGGCGTTCAGCTGGTCGCCATTTGTCTTGTTTAGGAGTTTCGAAATCACCTTCTGGTTTCAAATTATCTTTGGGTTTTATAACTTCAGGTTTCTCAGCAGGACGCCATTTATCATGTTTAGGTTTTTCAAACTCGCCCTCAGGTTTCAAATTATCCTGAGGTTTCTTGGGTCGTTGGCGTTCTGCGGGCTGCCATTTCTCAGTCGTAGGCTTCTCAAAGTCACCTTCAGGTTTCAGGTTATCTATGGGTCTCTTCTGTGTTGGACGTTCTGCAGGCTGCCATTGATTTCTTTCGGGGGTTGTGAAATCGCCTTCAGGGCGGAGGTTATCTTCTGGTTTTGTTGGTTTGGGTCGATCAGCAGGGCGCCATTCATCATGTTTTGGGACGTCGAACTCGCCTTCTGGTTTCAAATTGTCTTTTGGTCTTCTTTGAATTGGACGTTCAGCAGGCTGCCATTCATCGGGATGCCTTTTCTCAAACTCACCCTCAGGGCGCAAATTATCATCTGGTTTTTTCTGTTGTGGTCGTTCTGCAGGTCTCCATTTTTCACGTTCAGGAGTTTCAAATTCACCTTCTGGTTTTAGATTGTCTTTCGGCTTTTTAGGCGATTGCCTCTCAGCTGGGCGCCAATCGTCTTGTTTAGGCTGTTCAAATTCACCTTCAGGTTTTAGGTTATCTTGAGGCTTCTTCTGTTTTGTACGTTCAGCTGGACGCCATTTTTCACGTTCGGGTGTTTCAAATTCACCTTCAGGTTTTAAGTTGTCTTTTGGTTTAGTGGGCGTTTGTCTCTCAGCAGGACGCCACTCATCTTGTTTAGGTTGTTCGAAGTCACCTTCAGGTTTAAGATTATCTTGGGGTTTCTTTTGTTGAGGACGTTCAGCCGGACGCCATTTTTCACGCTGAGGTGTTTCAAATTCACCTTCAGGTTTCAAGTTGTCTTTCGGTTTAGTGGGTGATTGCCGCTCTGCAGGGCGCCACTCATCTTGTTTAGGTTGTTCGAAGTCACCTTCAGGTTTGAGATTGTCTTGGGGCTTCTTTTGTTGAGGACGTTCAGCCGGACGCCATTTTTCACGCTGAGGTGTTTCAAATTCACCTTCAGGCTTTAAGTTATCTTTCGGTTTAGTGGGTGTTTGTCTTTCAGCAGGACGCCACTTATCTTGTTTAGGTTGTTCAAAATCTCCTTCAGGCTTGAGATTATCTTTAGGTCTTTTCTGAACTGGCCGTTCGGCTGGACGCCATTCTTCTTGCTCTGGAATTTCAAAAACTCCTTCAGGTTTTAAGTTGTCCTTGGGTTTTGTAGGTGCTTGCCTTTCAGCTGGACGCCATTCATCTTGCTTAGGTTGCTCGAAGTCACCTTCGGGTTTAAGATTATCTTTAGGTTTCTTTTGAATTGGTCGTTCTGCTGGACGCCATTGGTCACGTTCTGGAGTTTCAAAATCGCCTTCAGGTTTCAAATTATCTTTGGGTCTTTTTGGAGATTGTCTTTCAGCTGGTCGCCACTCATCCTGCTTAGGCTGTTCGAAGTCACCCTCAGGTTTGAGATTGTCTTTAGGTTTCTTTTGTGTAGGTCGTTCAGCTGGACGCCATTGTTCGCGCTCTGGAGTTTCAAATTCGCCTTCTGGTTTTAGGTTATCCTTAGGTTTCTTAGGTGTTTGTCTTTCAGCCGGTCGCCACACATCTTGTTTTGGTTGTTCAAAATCACCTTCAGGTTTAAGATTGTCTTGGGGTTTTTTCTGTATAGGTCGATCAGCTGGACGCCATTGTTCGCGCTCAGGAGTTTCAAAATCACCTTCAGGTTTCAAGTTGTCCTTGGGTTTTGTAGGTGTTTGCCTTTCAGCTGGACGCCACTCGTCATGCTTTGGTTGCTCGAAGTCACCTTCAGGTCTAAGATTGTCTTGAGGTTTCTTTTGTGTAGGTCGTTCAGCTGGACGCCATTCTTGACGCTCAGGAGTTTCAAATTCACCTTCAGGTTTTAGATTATCCTTGGGTTTTGTAGGTTTTTGCTTTTCGGCTGGGCGCCACTCGTCTTGCTTTCGTTGTTCAAAGTCACCTTCTGGTTTTAGGTTATCCTTAGGTTTCGTAGGTGTTTGCCTTTCAGCTGGGCGCCACTCTTCATGCTTTGGTTGCTCGAAGTCGCCTTCAGGTTTAAGATTATCTTTAGGTTTCTTTTGAATTGGACGTTCAGCTGGTCGCCACTGTTCACGCTCAGGAGTTTCAAAATCGCCTTCAGGTTTCAGATTATCTTTGGGTTTCGTAGGTGATTGTCTTTCAGCAGGACGCCATTCATCATGCTTCGGTTGTTCAAAGTCACCTTCAGGTTTCAAATTGTCTTGTGGTTTTTTCTGTTTAGGTCTTTCAGCTGGTTGCCATTCTTTTCGTTCCGGAGTTTCAAATTCACCTTCAGGTTTTAAGTTGTCTTTCGGTTTTTTTGCTGTTTGCCTTTCAGCTGGACGCCATTCTTCCGGCCTTTGTTGTTCAAATTCACCTTCGGGTTTGAGATTATCTTTAGGTTTCTTCTGAATTGGTCTTTCGGCTGGGCGCCATTCCTGACATTCAGGGGTTTCAAATTCACCTTCGGGTCTCAAATTATCCTTGGGCTTTTTAGCTGTCCGTCTCTCAGCGGGACGCCACTTTTCTTGTTGCGGTTCTTCAAATTCACCCTCGGTCTTTAAATTGTCTCTGGGTTTTTTCTGAATGGGGCGTTCGGCAGGCCGCCATTCCTCATGTTTTGGGCTTTCGAAATCACCTTCCGGTCGTAAGTTATCTTGTGGTTTTGTTGGCTTAGTGCGTTCGGCGGGACGCCATTCGTCTTGCTTCGGTTTTTCAAATTCACCCTCTGGTCGTAAGTTATCCTGAGGCCTTTTAGGTGTCTGTCTTTCAGCAGGGCGCCATTTTTCAGGTTCAGTCTTTTCGAATTCGCCTTCTGGTTTGAGATTGTCTTTAGGTTTTCTAAGCTCTGGTCTTTCTGTTGTGATTTGTTTGTATGTCCTATATTCTTCCTGGGACGTGGTAATATTTTCAACATTGTCTGTGGAATAGAATTTTTCAAAATCTTCTTTTGTCCAAGTGCGCCGTCTTTGTGGACGCTCAACTAATGTTGTCTTTTCAGTAAAGTCGTTTTGGTTTGATGTAACAAATTCAATTTCACCCTCATGTATTAAATTGTCTGTTCTTTTAGTGACAAGAGTAGTTCTTTCTACAATATCAGTGTAGTCAATATATTCTGATTTGGATGTAGTATCTGTTGTCATTTCTCCTTCAATTTTGGTCCAAGTATTTCGTCGAACTGGTTTTGGTCTCTCAGTAGGCTTCACTGTATATTCAGAACGGGATGTTGTTTCGTCTGTAAAAAAAGTTATCGAAATTAATATAAATTATTTATATTTATAGAAGTGAATGACGCGGTCGTAGTACTAATTGACCCACCATGGTAATTAGACTTATTAATATAATTTAATTTAAGGAACTTAACAACGAATATTTGATTGGTGGCAAGTAGCAAAAGTTCTTGAGTAAAGCAGTCGGTTTCATATGTTATCATTTATCATAAGATAGTATCATAACCGTAAATGTTTACGGTTTGTAAGTGGCGTAAGAACTTCTGGCACTTGCGTTGGCCATCAACCAATCCAAACTAGAGGAGAGTAGTGAAATAGGCTCCAGCCTTTTTTACACCCCTGCCACAAGAAAACCCTGTATCGCGGGTGGCATGTTTATACAGGAATTAAAAACCATAAGCAACCACGACACTAAACCACGGAACTCTCGCTCATTGGTCAGGGTCACTACGAACTGGACTACGGGGTCGTCTGTTTTTGCCACTAATTGATTTAAACTAACCAATTATAATTCTCTCAGTATTATCGAAAAAATACTACAGACAAATGAATAAATCAAACAAACATCAAAATTAAAAAAATCCACATCCCTACATTGAAATATATAGTTTATACACACCTGTGAACTCCCCTTCGACAATTATATTGTCAGTGCGACGAATTATTTCTGCCCTTTCGCCTGTCACAACTTTGTAATCTTCTACCGTAGTTCGGGAGGAAGTAAATTCTCCTTCAGGGTGGAGATTGTCCTTCGGTTTTTTTACGACAGCTTTTTCAGCAGGGACGAATTCATCTGGTTTACGCCTTGTAAAATCTCCTTCTGGTTTCAAATTATCTACGGGCTTGTGTTGTTGGGGTCTTTCAGCTGGTTTCCATTCTTCCTTTTTAGGTGTACTAAACTCTCCTTCAGGTTTAAGATTGTCTTCTGGTTTTTTCTGTTTAGGTCGTTCCGCTGGCTGCCATGGTTCTTTTTGTGGAGATGTAAATTCACCTTCCGGCTTTAGGTTATCTTCTGGACGACGCACAGGCGCTCTATCACCAGGTAGCCATTGATCAGGTTTGCGTTTTTCAAAATCACCTTCAAGCCGTAAATTATCTTCCGGTTTTTTTGCCTTTTGTCGCTCTGCAGGTGTCCATCGCTCTTTTTCTGGTGTAGTAAATTCACCTTCAGGCTTTAAATTATCTTTAGGGCGACGGACGGGTGCCCTATCACCTGGTTGCCATTCTTCCGGCTTTCTATCTTCAAAATCTCCTTCAGGTTTAAGGTTATCTTCTGGTCTACGTACAGGGGCTCTGTCACCAGGGCGCCATTCTTCTGGCTTTCGTTTTTCAAATTCTCCTTCTGGACGTAAGTTATCTTCTGGTTTTATAGGTTTTTGCCTTTCAGCTGGACGCCAAGTCTCCTTTTCGGGTGTAGTAAAATCTCCTTCTGGTCTCAGATTGTCGGTAGGACGACGAACAGGTGCTCTATCGCCAGGTCGCCATTCATCTGGCCGGCGATGTTCAAAATCACCTTCAGGTTTTAGATTATCTTCTGGCCGACGAACAGGGGCTCTATCACCTGGTTGCCATTCTTCTGGCTTTCGCTTTTCGAATTCTCCTTCTGGGCGTAAATTATCTTCTGGTTTTATAGGTTTTTGTCTCTCCGCTGGACGCCAAGGCTCCTTGTCAGGTGAAGTAAATTCCCCTTCTGGCCTTAGATTATCATCAGGGCGACGGACAGGAGCTCTATCACCAGGTTGCCACTCTTCTGGACGACGTTTTTCAAAATCGCCTTCAGGTTTCAGATTATCTTCTGGTTTTTTAGGTTTTGGTCTTTCAGCTGGACGCCAAGGCTCCTTTTCAGGTGAAGTAAATTCGCCCTCAGGTTTAAGATTATCTTCAGGACGGCGAACAGGAGCACGATCGCCTGGACGCCATTCTTCTGGGCGGCGTCTCTCAAAATCTCCTTCTGGTCGTAAATTATCTTCTGGCTTTGTAGGTTTCTGGCGTTCAGCGGGTTGCCAATGTTGTTTTTCTGGGGTGGTAAAATCGCCCTCGGGTTTCAGGTTGTCATGTGGACGACGGACAGGAGCTCTCTCTCCCGGTTGCCATTCCTCAGGTCTACGTTTAGCAAATTCTCCCTCTGGTTTTAAATTATCTTCTGGACGACGGACGGGTGCTCTATCACCTGGGCGCCATTCCTCAGGTTGCCTTCTTTCGAAGTCACCTTCAGGCTTAAGGTTGTCTTCAGGCTTTGTGGCTTTCGGTCGTTCAACAGGCTGCCAACGAGGTCGCTCGGGCTCTTGGAACTCTCCTTCGAGTCGTAGATGATCTTCGTGATGAACAGCAGTGGTACGACTGACGTGTTTTTCGTCGTAATCTTGTTTGTACGCGGAGACCACACTCGTCGTGTGCTCCACATCGAACAATGGCTCCGGGACATCGTTGTGTGGGCAGCGGTGACGCCTGTAACGATAATTTTCTTAACATTAGAACTTTTACATTCACACAGAATAATAATTATTAATGATATTAAACATTTATAAATTTTTGTCTTCGCCATAATTTTATTTAATTGCGCGTATTGAGTTGTACTGTATAATTTTTTCAACTTTGTTTTTGCCTAAAAATCTATTGATTTCCATTTTTAATAATTTAAAACCACACTGACTCAATACGGATTGAGATGTTTAGGGTTTAGAATCGCCACACCTTTTGAGACGGTATGGATGTAAGTACAGAGGAAATCGGCGCGGCAGCGGCAAAGGCGGCAACATCAACGACTTGGCCATTATACGCGTCCATTGCGCTCACTTCATTCGACACTTTTACCACAAAATATCGAGAGGATGCACAGTACTGCATGATTTGTATGTACCACTAATAACGCTGCTCATGGCTCAAACTCGGAAACCTACAGAAATAATTATGCTAGAGAATTTGAAAATCTTTACACTTCCGCGAGACAAACAAGTAATGCGTAAACTATGTTTTTATTTAGCCAAATTACGCTCTACAGTAGTTTTAAATAAGTTTCGACAACTTTAATGCTGATTTTGATATTGTTTTGCTACGCTTGTTGTAAGACAATGCGTCCCGCTTTAAACCACGACGCGTACTGCCGCGAATACACTGCCGTTCTCCACGAGTAAGGAATAATTACAATACTTTTGCATGTCGTATCAACCGATTTTTAAAACGTACATAAACAAATACGTTTTAATAATAACGAATAATGTCTGTACAACTGTTTCTTTCTAGTTCATTTGTTTTCATAAATTTTAAATGATTTTTTCACACAAGCTTCCCATAGTTAGAAACGTGTATCTTTTTTGATTGTAATAATTACATGACAGATTTAACTAATTTAAAATAGTTAGACTAGGAAAATAGTTGGTAATTATAAATCGTTTGACCTAAAAACGGCTGATAATAACTGGTGACCTACTGCCGCGCCTTTAATGGTAACCATGGTGACCCCTACTGAAGCTTTCATGAAACCGTCGCCGCCCCAGCAAGTACGTTAAGAATATAAGTTTTTATAATTTAAATACTATCAAGACAATCACAGT
>DWLW01000009.1:0-15354 GCA_018251875.1 Lychnuchoides ozias
TAAAAGAATAATATATACCATTACGTGCGTATCTTATAATGATATTTTTACAATTGATTAGTAAAAAAATACTTTTCTTGCAGGTAATTTAGACGCTTGCTACTTGTCAATGTTAATGTCAAATCTGTCAAATTAAGTGCCATAATATGGTTTGTCAAATTGTTAACAAACTAGACTAACTTTATCTCAATACTTAATATCTTCCGGTTACACAGTACGTTACTCTATGGTCGTCATTATCAACAAATTTTGGAGGAATAGTAGTAAATTGAACCTACTACTCGTTATGCAAAAAAGAAAAAAAAGACAACTAAACATCATCTACTCCGTCCCCAAAACGTTAGTTATTAAGCTCGGGTGACCGCTTTGGTTAATAACGAGTTTATTAATATGTATGTACATTTTAATTTTCGAGTAATTTTTTATATTATTTCACAAATATTTATTCTGTAGTGTTGTAAAAGCCTTTCCACATCGAAACGGAATAAACCATTGTGATTGAAGACCCGAGCCCAGTTTTGGGACAATTAAAAATAGTAGTACCCTTATACAAATACTTCTACTTTTAAATTTCCTTTATAATAGTTTGTGTGTACATCATTTATGCGTAAATATCATATTGGGAACAGTTAAATTATTTAAGAAGTAAAGTCGAGTATAGTAAATATTATTATATGCCTAAATAGTGAAGCCTGCCTAATTAAATTATTTTCTTTTTCATAATAAATCATTATAAATTTTAATATTGTTGTATTAATTAATAATAATTAATAATTAATTATTGTATTTAATTTTAAGAAACCTCTATCTTCCTACTTAATCACTTCTATTGCTAAATAAATAAGTTGGTGTATGAAAAACTTTGTTATATTATAGTTACATTTTATATACTTTTAACCTTTCATTGAATTTTAGAAAATGAATAAAAAAAAAAAAATTACATGACGAAAGATCTCTAGCAGCGAACCGAGATGTTTTGACAGCCATGTCGGCCATAAAATTATTTGAATGAAAAAAAAATGTTTGTTTCATTTTACCTAAACAAGAAACAAAATTGTTTCTCTGGTATGCGGATATATTGAAAGAGGATTATTTCAACAAAGATAATACAGTAAATAGTTGATAGTAATAGTATTTTATGTTTACTACAGATTGTGACAAAAAACAGGTATTTTACGATGGTTTGGTAAATGAAGATTACTATAAATGAATACATTTTTATAACCTATAATGTTCTTATTAAAAACTCAAGCTCCTCATATTTATTGCAATAGATTAAATATGTACGTTGGTTGGTATAAATTTTTAATTTCAGAACGTGAGCAGCCATTGATCTTTCGTTCGAAAAAAATGCCGATTGCCCGAGCCCGATTGTGCTCGACGAATGGAACGATGGCGCGGTCGGGTTGGACGACGATTGGTGAACGAAATGTCGAAGGAAGGGAAAATGAAAATGGCAAAATGGTGTAGAAGTCGTTAGAAAGGTTAGTGGTGATTTTGTAATATTACTTTTTAAATACATGATATTTTGCCGTCTTAGCTTAAAAATTAAATTTTGTGTTCTGAACTTCGGACAATCGGTTACCGTTATCGGGCGAGGTAAGCGAAGGCGGTGTTCGGCTCGGGCTTTGTTCGCCAATCTCCACGTGCCTTCCGCCATTTAGAAATATTTAGAAGCTAATATAGTTACAGTATCGATTAAATTACTTAGTAAACGGAAAGACAAGTATGATAGTTAATGAGCGTGTAGAATTGGGGAATATTAGAAGTGATCAGGGCGCCTAATGGCAGCCGGGATGGCGGGATGGCGTGTTCGGCGCGGCGAATGCGATGACGATGGTGGTGTGTTGCAGGCCGGGGCCATGGCCGGCGAGTTCGTGGAGGGCTGGTTCGCGGCTCAGGTGCTGGGCGAGGGCGCTTACGGAGAGTGAGTATGGTTTCTTTCCGGCGATATAGCAAACCTCACTTGTTACGTCAAGCAGGACGTTTAAAATTTGCCCGTAGGCATTTCGCTCCTCGAAGTTCGAAATATTGGATTAGGTTATGTTTTATATTCGTGCAGAGAATGATTATCGCATGTTTTAATCGATTTGTTTAAGTAGTTCATATTTTTTAGACAAATTAAACTTGCGACAAATATATGTATATCCAATGTTATTAATTTTAAAGGACTAAGAACACAAAACGGCTATAAATTTTACATTCAATTGTAAGTAACTTTACACCGTAATTTATGTTTTGTGTGTGTTATCTCCAAAACAGACTACATTGAGCTTTCTAACAACATGCAAGGCACCTTTCACTTTGCCCATCTTTTTTTTATTTCTCTAAGCTGTGCCCATCAACAAAGTTTTGTCAACTTTTTGTTTGAAGTTTAAATTATCCATCCTTGTCATACATGTCAGTCCTTTTTATATAGCACCAAAATGTGCCCGAGAGTCATAGACCACCAATGTCATCAACACAAATCTGCTATGTAAGCATTAAAAATCTTGTCTGCTTCGTAGTAGTGTAATACAGCCCCTCGCCCAAGTGTTTATTGATAGCTATTGTCCACCTGGAGTCATGGTGGACGGTCAGTTGCTTGCTGATGAAACAATGAAAGTATGTCTCAAGTCAAAACACAAGTCTACTCCTAGTCACTCTATGTGTTAGTATTGGTGGCTGATGTTTTATTTTCAGGCTAAAGTAATACACCCATACACAAGTATTTTTAGCATTAGGATGATTCTGTTTTTAGTAGTTTTATCATATCAATAATAATACAATGGATGGTTAGTGATTAGTAAATAATTGAATAGATAACTAGGAAACCAACAAAAATGTTAGTTATTTGTTTGTAATAGATACTCCATTCACTTGGTAACAAGACAGTGTCCCAGAACAAAGGTTGGCTCCAATGGCTCCACTAACTTGAACGGCTATATCTGACAGGCATTCAATGAATATCATCAAGGGCCATCTGGTGTTACTAGAGTATCTGCTATTGAATTTATTTTTCTGCTAGACATTGCACAGTAGAATATTATGGTCCACCGGGACATGACTGATGAGTACCCAATTGTTAGGCTTAAGTTTCTTTAAAACAATGACAGTGGCAGCGGTGTAGTGAACCATGCTGGGGAAGTGTATATTGGTAGACTACACAGATCTTCAAGTGATTATTAGTTTTTAATATTTGCATAATTAAACACTACATGCAAATAATAAACAAAAAAATTACTAAATAATTTGAGGAGTGTGCAGGAATTGAACCTGGATCTTTTTGCCTCACATCAATGTACAAACTAAAAGATTATCTTGGCTACAATCACAATAATGTTCATTACTTGGATGTATTGTTAACATCATTTTCAAATGAAATAAATCAAAATTGAGGACTCCAAAACACACTTGGTAGTGAGCCTGCCGAGCGAGGGGTCCCGAGTTCGATTCCCAGCTGTGGCAGACATTTTTGTGAACGATAAATGTTTGTTCTGGGGTCATGGATGTTTCTAATGTTTAAATTTTGTGTCTCCATGCCACCTGTGATACCTGGACACCTAGTGCGGGGGTGTGGGTGTGTAAGTATGTTAAAATAATCAAACGTCAATATTTTACTTACTAGATACATCCAGTTTTAAATATATGTTGAAGAGGGTGATGTGCAGCGGGGTGGTTGAGACCTACAATCTACAATTAGTGTACAACCACACGGCACTTCTCCACTTTGAACATGTGGTGTTACAATGTTGTATGATGACAAACATTTTAGTACCTCACGGTGAGCTTCACTACTCTAGTGTTTGTGTCCAGCACCAGCTCTCGAATATTACTGCTACATAATATAACTCGGTAGTTACACAAGTTCATTTAAAGTTACACGTGTTGATGTGTACCGCCGTGCTCCGCGATATTGTCAGTTGGCACCGGAGCTGGTTCCGAGTGGTATTTTGGCATTATGTACCGCATCCAATATTGTTGAACGATGTTCGGCGAGACGGGAGTGCAGCTCGGCTGGTAGGACAGTGGTGCGACCGCGCGGTGCGGCGGCGGCGACGCGCGCGCATCCTTGAAAGTTTATCCACCCCGCGCGGTCACTGCCGCCGCCGCCGCCGCCGCTACCTTGTTTTTCTACAAGTCTGTATTTTCGGCGTACATCTTTGCATAATAGCGCATTTATACCAAGCCAATTTATACATTTGCAGCGACCTCGGCCTCTCTAGCGCTCGTTGCGCTGCTGGTGACTCCCGTCGCTACCGAGCGCCCCGCACTGGTGACGCTGGACGCTGATATAATTACGATAGCCATTTTATATGACATGACATTTATTGAACGGACATTTCATAATGTGGTACAGAAGCGACGTGCGATGTTTGTTAGGTTATAGTTTTGTCGGTCGACTTGTTTAACGGAGGAAGGAAAAGTTTAATTCAACCGCTACATTTAACAATTAAGAACGTGTCCCGTGAGCTCCGTCACTAAAATAAATGCAACTTTTTTTAAATATAAAGGGGAATCCACTGTTAGCCTTCAGGTATCGTGAAGTGGACTGACTTGTCGGTAGGTCGCGGGGGAATGGGGGGGTGGAGGAGTTTAAAGGCAAACATGGTGTTTATGTTCGGAACGGTGGTGCGTGCAGGGTGCGGCTTCTGGTGCACGCGCGGACGGGCGCGTGCGTGGCGCTGAAGGCGGTGCGCGCGGGGCCGGAGGGGGCGCAGGGCTCGCGGGAGGCGGCGCTGCACCGCGCGCTGCGCCACCCGCACGTACTGCGCTGTCTGGGCGAGCGCCGCCACGGGCACGTGCACTACCTCTTCCTCGAGTACGCGCAGGGTGGCGAGCTCTTCGACCGGATAGGTACGACCGGGAATATTATTTGTAGTTTAATCCAACCGAGGACGACGCAAGGAATGCAGAAGAGGCCCGGTCGGGTCCGGTGAAATCCAGGCGATACTCTCGAAACGTAATAACAATTTTTTACCAATTCGCTTAGCTATCCCCGCTTCCATGTTACATCCACCTGGAACGGTCTCATGCGGGACAGGTTAAGAGAAATGAATCGGTCGATAACCTTGAACTTGAAGCGGGACGTTGTATCCGGACAGAGCCGGACGTGGGCATGGGCGAGGCGCAGGCGCGGCGCTACTGGCGGCAGGCGCTGGAGGGGCTGGACTACCTGCACGCGCGCGGCGTGGCGCACCGCGACCTCAAGCCCGAGAACCTGCTGCTAGACCATCGCGACCGGATCAAGATCTCAGACTTCGGCATGGCCACGCTCTTCAGGTGAGGTGCGTCGCGTGCTCGCTTCCTCCGCGTTCCACCCGGACGGTTCGGACGTCGATCAGGACAGTGTCCATCGGCGGTAGCGCGTAGTGTACCGCGGCCGGTTGCAGGCACGGCGCGCGCGAGCGGCTGCTGACCCGCGTGTGCGGCACGCTGCCGTACGCGGCGCCCGAGGTGCTGGCGGCAGAGCTGGCGCCGTACCGCGCGCCGCCCGCTGACCTGTGGGCCGCCGGCGTGCTGCTGCTCGCCATGCTGGCAGGCGGTGAGTCCGTCCCGCTCCGTTCCTTGTGTGTGACGTCACGTGGCCGCCGCCGTCCGCCGTGTGGCGCGGCTCGTCTCTTTGGTATCCTAGCTGTAGGCGTGCCGGCGGCCCTAAAGTTACGGTACCGAAGTTACGAGTCGCGCCGTTTGCTTCGAGTTGGCTGTTGTCGCCGTTCGGTAAGCTTCCTCTTTAATATTTTGCATTTAAGTTAACTTTCTTATTTTATTAAATACTAGCGTGTGTGTACTCCACGTGTGTTACCTACCGCAGTAAAAACAAGTATCCTCTTATTTTTTTGGAGACTAATAAAGTTTCCTGTTTATCTAATATCATTTTTTATCTTAATTGTAATGGATAAATAATATTTTCAGTATTTTCTGTAAATATACAAACAATAACTTCTCGGCGTTCTAACTCTGTACCGAAGCAACGTGATTTAATTTTATTTGTATGAAGTACGAAGGCGAAGGTAATTTCCAATTTTTGGATTTAGATTTGATTGTTAGTGAAAAAAAAGTGAGATAGACACAATAATTAAAAGAAATACTCAAAATCGCTTCCAAATTTCGCGAAAGCAATTATTTTTATCAGATTTATTGGTTTTTAATATTGTCTTATTTGATACGATCGACGCGTTAACCACAAATTATAAAAGTTTGTGATGGGAATGACCTTGAGAACCAGTGGGGCCAGTCCGTGTTAGACACTTATATTTTTCTGTTTTGTTTTTGCGAGTAGCAACGCTACCCTTTGATTAGGTTGAAATTTTATGTACAAGAAAAGTCGAAGATCGACTTGGACTCGCAACAGAATGCACCAGAAAACGTCCGCAACAAGCAGCCGCGAGACTATATCGCGGCGCATGCGAATACGTATATCGATATCTAAATGTTTTGGAACACTTCCACGGAGCTGACGTCGCGACGGGCGCATGTTCCAGAGCTGCCGTGGGAGCGCGCGCACGAGAGCGACCAGCGGTACGCGGCGTGGAGCGGCTGGGTGGAGGCGGCGGGCGGCGCGGGACTGCCGCCAGGCGGGCCGTGGGGCAAGCTGCGGGCCGGCGCGCTGGCGCTGCTGCGGCGGCTGCTGCGGCCGGCCGCGCGCCGCCCCGCGCTGGCGGCGCTGCGGCAGCACCGCTGGCTGCACGCCGCGCCGGACGGTGAGCTCGCCACCGTTACGTTCGTGCGGTCCGCGCGGGAGGAGCGCCCGCCGCGCCGTGTCAGGTACTAGGTGACTCTGAGTGGACGGATCTCAGAGCTGCCTCGTGCCTCAGCACGGCGCGCGCGGCCGGCGGCGGCGACTGCGGCGCGGGCGCGGCGAGGCCGGCCCGATGCGGTCCTTTGGCGATTTAGCTCCATGACGTGATTGATAACTCATAAAGCTAGATTACCAAAGCATCGCGTCGAGGCCCGACGACCGCTGCCAGCGGGAGCCGCCCGCTCGTGCGAACTATTTACTGCGGCACGTATCTTATTGAAGGTGAGATTTTTTAAACCGCTCGATGACCGATGCATGTCGTACTTGTTAAATAAAACATTTTCATCATGATCGCCCATCGGTCCCGTGGCGCGCCCTCGCAGCACCAGCTCCAAAAGCCGTGAACGTTCTCGCGCCGCTGTCTCTGGAAAAGTTTGAATTTGTTTATTTTTATTTCATTACTAGCTTGTGCCCGCGATTTCGTTCGCGTTTGAATTTAAGAAAAAGCTTATTGTTTCTAAATTAAAAGTGACCCACGTTAATCCTTAATACATCACCTATCTGCCAGTGCCAAGTCGGTCCAGGCGGTCAACAACAACGTCCAGCTACGTGATTCCGTGACATGAATTAAACACTAAATTTTAAGTGAAGCTCATCACAAAATATTAGTGACAACCGCATCTAAAACGGATAAACCGTTTCTGAGATTTGTGTGCACGAACGCACAGACAAACAGACAAAAATTCAAAAAATCATTGTTTTGGGTTCTTATTACGTTTAATAAAGGTCCCAATCATATTTTTCCTTATACATTATCTTTCATGTACAGGCATCGATCCGTTACAATTTTATTACAGTATAGGTAATGAAATATTTATTTCGTCTTAGGTCCCCCAATAGCTCAGTTAACGATAGTCAAGAGTTAACAATATCAAGTCCCTAAATTAATAACTAACAAATAAAAAAATATACAAATATAATGATACCATCTCTATGTCCTATTGTAATGTCTCGAGAGATAGCACCTAGCTATCATCCGCTTTATAAAGTGTAGGCCGGAAGAAAAAACAAGCCGATGTAATTTTAGCTTCTAGTCGCTCGTTTGTTATAATATATAATAACCTTTTCGTATTGTCGCACGACATATTTACTAATACTTAGCGTTGAGAGGTCTACAATCATCCTCCGAGTGCAACTTAATTGAATACATGCCACAAATATTGTATTATTCCTCGTTATGTTTTTAGATGATTTTTACAAATCAATTAAGTACGGAGATGCTACACCACGTCAACGTAAGAAGTTGAGCATCTTACCCACGCAGGCAACTGTAGTGTCTCAGCCAAGTGAAGCTAAACCAGTTGATGACGCTGAGTCTGGAGAGAAAGAGACATTTGCTGACGATAATACCCTAACAATTTCGGCAGTGTACGATACGTATAACTGTTTGACGGAAATATTATTAAACGAAATAACAGTGCCAAGAATTTTAATGCAAGTAATAGCTTTGCTTGCGCCTTACTTTCAAAACTTAACTACTTTGACAGTTCGACAGTGTCATATTGACTTCTATATCATACACGAAATCGGTAAAATACTTGAACTATCCACCATTAGCAGTATTTGTTTGGATAATTCACCAGTTATACAGCATACGTACGAAGCGCTTCTGAATGAATCATCTAGTCTGCGGAGCCTGTCATTATGTAAATGTAAATTGGACGATAATGATTGTAAGCTACTTGCTGCCAAGCTACATCATGGCGCTCCTGCTGAAAATTTGCAAGTTTTAAATCTATCTTCTAACCACATCACGGACGTTGGTGCTAAATACATCAGTCTTGCTTTAAGAAGCAATAGACGTTTGAGATATTTAAGTTTAGCAGGTAATTGGATTAATGATGAAGGTGCTGGTTATTTGTTTGAAGTTTTAATTGAATTTCCTTTAACGTATGATGAAATTTTGAATATGCGATTGAGATACATGAAATATTTAAAGTGTAAACAGACACTGTATTCAAAGTATTTAAACGAATGTGATAGATCATTTGATGAATTAAGTCAACTGGGCCGTAAATCGGTAAAGAAAAGGAAATCTGCCAGGAAGGATAAAGATTCATCTGGAAAATACTCAGACGAGGATGCTAGAGATAGAGCTGAATCATTAGCGAATGAAATATTGGGCCAATTTACTGATCCATTCGATTCCAATTCAATAAAACGTCACGATAATTATTATTTTTGTGTGGGAAATATGGTGCTTTGTTATTTAAATTTAGCGTATAACAATTTATCGTTCTTAACGATAAAGAAATTATTAAAGGTGGTGATGTATCAAAATCTTACAAAAAAAGTAAATCAGAGCGGTCTCGTCAAAGTTGTGATTGAAGGTAATAATTTGCCTATGTGCAAAGAATTGGTTTTGTTAAACGAATTATTTGGTAGAAATATTAAAAATGTATCTGGCAAGATGGAGGGTAAACGGCGGCGAAGCCGTGCCATTTAAAATTAAAATAATGTAAATGAAAAGCAAAATGCTCAAAAAAAATTTATTTATTCCGTTTTCTATTTACAAATATTTGTAATAATATTGGTTATAATGAATTAAATGTAATTAACCTACTTAAGAATTTATAAATTTCAGTTTTGTACTTAACTACAAACACTAGTTTTGGTAACTTAAGTATGTTTTTAAATAATCACACGTTTAAAGGCAGGTTATAAAGTTCTATATCTTTTCAATAACATATACCTCTTTCTTAGTCTGGTGAGATGGCGAACGGAGTCGTATAGACTGGATAATTGTGCGGGACGTCCGAGTCAGAAGTATTGTGGTTGTTTCTTAAAAAGCGTTAAAGGTAAGGTGTAAAATTATACCTACTATCCGCACTATAATTGCTGTAATAATATCGTTAAGTATCATGTGATGGTGATTCCGAAATAAATTGCAATATCGGTCTAGATTTTTTTCGAGTTTATGACACAGTATGGATTGAAATCGTTGTGAGATTTGTAAAATAAATCTTACTCATACAATAAAAAAAAAAGAAGCTATTGAGAGTATTTTGTGTCTGCACCAGCACGAAAACTTACATTTGTCTACTGTTAATATAACACAGGCCTTCAGAAGTTACAGTTATCGAACTATATAAAATGGCTAAATCGTTGAATTTTAGACTTAGTCATAACTTAACTAAGTACGTTATTTGTAAGTCTTAAAAAATTAAGGTTGCTATCGATGACAGAATAAGGCATGCTAATTTCTAGGTGGAAGATATTCTCTGTTGGGCTTCTGAGCGGGAAAACCGGAGTCACTTGTTCCTTGTGGTCGTCCATTACCAGACGGGAAACCAGGGCCGGATGGTTTTCCTGATGGGTATCCCTGATTGCTGTTTGGCCTTGACCCTGGGTAATTTGATTGTCCTTGTGCTCCGGGATAACTTGGACCTTGGGAACCTGTTGGTCCTTGTGCTTGAGATGGGTAACCAGAGCCTGGATAGGAGCCTGAAGGATGTTGCCAAGAACCTCCCGGATAAGATGGTCCTTGAGAACCGCTTGGGTATGAAGTTGTTGGGCCTTGGGGCCCTGAACTACTGGGGTACCCAGCCGATGGTCCTTGTGGTCCAGTGCTACCGGGGTAGCCAGCTGATGGTCCTTGAGGTCCAGTACTGCCCGGATAGCCAGCTGATGGTCCTTGAGGTCCAGTACTGCCCGGGTATCCAGGTGATGGTCCTTGCGGTCCTAAGTTTCCAGGATAGCCAGTCGATGGCCCTTGCGAGCCAGCATTTCCAGGATACCCACCCGAATGTCCTTGCGGTCCATTACCTGGATAACCGGTTGTTGGTCCCTGGGATCCAGTGCTTCCAGGATAGCCAGCTGAAGGACCTTGAGGTCCGGTACTTCCTGGATAACCAGCAGATGGCCCTTGAGGGCCTGTACTTCCAGGGTAGCCAGCTGATGGTCCTTGTGGTCCGTTACTGCCAGGATAACCAGCTGATGGTCCTTGTGGTCCAGTACTTCCTTGATAAATAGGAGAAGGACCCTTGGATCCAGATACACCGGGGAAGTTAGGGCCCTGCTGACCTTGTGTAAAGTCAAGGTTCGGGAAGCCTTGCGATCCAGTGATTGAGTAATCGTAGAGATTAGCATTAAGCCCGTAAAAACTAGGAGCCGAGTTACAATCGAACTGATTCCACCAAACGCAGACGAAAACTTCTTGAGAAAATATTGTACCATTAGGGCAGAGGAAGTCGTAAGTTATATTGTTTGCACACACGTGGAAAACTTGGCATCTAGCTTCGACGTCCGCGTAATAACCGGGGTAAGCTTGTGCATCGCATCTGAAAGAAGTCTCTGGTATGGTCGATAGTACAGGATAATCTATATCAGGTTCACCAGGAATGGCGGAGTAGTCACCTCCGTCGTACGCACCGGTGTCACCGTCATTACCAAAACCGGGTGCTCCAGGCCCTGATCCGGGGAATCCTCCAGGATGCCCGGGTGTCTGTCCGTCTTGGTTAGGATAGTTCTGGCCTTGATAATTAGGACCGTTTTGGCCAGGGAAACTGGGACCGCTCGGTCCTTGTCCAGGGTAAGACTGTCCTTGTCCTGGGTATGGAGTCTGAGGTCGTTGATTTCCACCGGGATAGCCTTGATTTCCTGTAGGATAGCTGGTTGGTCCAGACGAATAGTTTGGGGTGGAACCGGGGTATTCATTCTGTTGGTTGTAAGAAGGAGATGTTGGTGAGCTCGGATAACCACCGGTTGGAGTTGGTGCGTATCCAGGACGACCTGGTGATGTCCCCTGTCCCTGGCCGAAAGGCTGGCCTGGCTTGTTGTACTCGTAACCGCTGTCAGCCACGGCTACTGCTAGTAGCACTGAAATAGAAAAAAATAAGAACGTTAAATTCGTCTTCAACGGGTTAGTACATCAATTGCAATTGTAGTACTATTTGAGGCTGGGTATAGCTAATAAAATCCTTTGACATGTTGTTATTTAATTAGAATACCTCGAGCTAATATATTTTTCATAACTCAATTGAGTCCCTAATTAGTGTGTATTATCTATTATTTGTAGGATGGGCGAGGGGTAAATCCCCAACGGCCACTGTGACCATGATTGATCTACTGTAGCCATAATTAGTGTGTAAGTAACACTGTGTTTTGCATCCCTGTCATTGACTACGGCGTGATATACGTTCAGATTGGCTATGTTAACTGATGGTAGAGAAACGTCTTAAGTATCAACGCACAATCCACCTTCCACCACTGTACGTACGTATTCAGTAACATAAATGCGTAATTAGTAATGTAAGTTAAATGTTAGAGCATCCCATATCTTCTCAGTTTAAATGCTCAGATAGAACCATAACAGATAGCACTGCCATAATCCAAACGGTCTGTATTTGTTACCGCTGCGCTATGCCTAATTTCCTCCCCTTGCCGCAATGGCGTTGCAGATGACATCGCGTGGGACCTCGTGGGACCGCGCGGGATCGACGTTTTCGCAACGTACTAATGGGGAAATAGTTGTAAAGAACGCGATTTCACTCGCAAAACAAACCCGTCATTGTACGTCTGTTTAGCGATTATGTAAATGTTATCGTATTACACAAATAGTCTGTTCATTACTTATCTTGTGTATAACTTAGTGTTCTTCTATATAAATATTATATATGTCTAATATACATTTTAAACTCTCACACAGCAATAACAATTGCTATACGAAACAAAACATGAATTGCAGATCAAATTAGACGTTGTCACAGGTTTCTTTTATGGAAATATCCGGCAAACGAGCAGAAAAGCCTCGTGATAGAACTTATTCAGAGTCGCCTATAGACATTAGTACATAAATACCAAATATATCACTGACAATAATACCAAAGACTGAGACCTAACCTGTTAAGACAAGAGAGAGGAAAGAAAGAATATACTACTCTCAAGCCCCTAAACGGATCACGATTCGTTTGGCGATTGACTCAAGCAAGATGCCCGGTAACGATCTAACACATTACCGAAGTTCGCAGTACTTAAACACAAAGAGATTATAAACACAGACATGACCAGATAGATAGCTTCGATTATTCATTAAAACGTAGAAATCAAACATAAATGAATTACAACAATACTAGAAGTATTAATCTCGATCGGAGCTCGATAGGAACGTTTCAATACAAACTTTATACTGTATTAACATTATCGCACTATCCTTTACACATAAAACCGTGCACCACAACCGCAGAAATTTCATTAATAGTCAGCATGGAAAAATTGTTTACCTCGTAATATTGTTGTGCCGTACACATAAAACCTCATTAAAACAAACACACTCAATAGAGATAAAGGTGTGCCGTTATTTATATGTATGAAAAGCACACAAAATAAAAGCCATATACATCGTTATTTCGTCCACATGAGTCAATGAAAAAGTTATATATTAATTATGACTTTGCACTCTTAACATTGACTTACAATACCCTTTGATAAAAGGCAGTCTTTTTAGATACCTGCAGAATCGTGAGATTTTTATTTAAGTATATGATCACACGCAAATACAATGACTTTTTAGTGTAAAAAAAAAACAGAAGATTACTCACAAGATTAAAATCATCACATAGGCATAGAAAGATATACAAATACAAATTTAACTAATACACATTACTTATTGCCTATAATTTGCAACATTTCTAAATAATCGTCTATGCAATAATTATTAGCTACGTTACCCGTAAATGTTGCCGAGGATATGAGAGAAAAGAATATAAAAATAAAAATTTTTTTTTTCACACAAGATACCTTACAATATGTTTAACGACTTAGATTCCAAAACCTTTGTTGAGCATGTCTTTGAAATATTTATGACAAGTTTTTTTTTTAATCTTTATTTTTGAGGGTTTGATCAATCATGATCATGCCACCCTCATAGAACATTTATGTCAAGTTGAGGTTGCCTATAAAGGCCTTCCCAGTTGGGAAGGCACTTGATAATTTCCTAAATGTTATGAAATTATAAGTGTTTGGTGTACTTTCTGTTGGCCATCAATTAAATAAATAAATAAATTCAATTGAATTCCAAGGCGTAAAACGAATAAAATGGTTTAACAATGAGCGCAGAAAGTTTCGCAAACGCCGATGCGACCTAAGGTGACGGCAAAGATTTAAAGCTCAAAGAAAAGTCTGATTGTTCCAAGAACCAGCGTTGACATTGACCTACTTGCAAAACCACGATGATCGCTGGACATATTTAATGTTCTATTACATTTTAATGACACCAAAACCCCTCTTATCATTCGTATTTGAGCTACTATTGCACGCATCGTCATTAACTACAGCGGTTATGGTGACGCGACAAATGCTAGGAAGATTACGACTTGTGAAATTGACGACACAAAGACGCACAGCGGAGTGCGACCATTAGGGCCGGTATTATCGAATCGTAAACCTTGTAATTGTACGTTTCAACCTTAAGGGTAGTTATTCTGCTAGTTTCCTATTTCACACTACAACGTGGATTTCGAAATTGTCATGAATGCTATTGCTAGTGCGAAATGTAGGCAAACCCCTGTCAATAATGACAGACGTTGTACGTTCTATAAGGATTTTATTATAATGGTGCATGGAAAATTACAGTGGCAGACTCATTCGTTAAGTGCTTTATGCTTTTGTGAGAAAATACTATAAATATACTCGGACGGCTTTAACAACTCTTGAGTCGGGTTTTCTGTTGTGCATAGATTCTAATTGCGAAGATTTTTACTATCACTATTATTTTCACAATATTTAATGCAAGTTTTTTTCATGTCAATAAGCGACAAACTAGCGGATTCTAAGATGGTCAGCGATCACTACTGCCCATGCATGTCCTTATGATCAAAGGCGTCGCCGACACTTTGCTGGCCAATACTGAAGGCCAGTATCTTTACTCCAACTTTAATCTAAGTTACTGCTTGACTACAATTGGATGGTAAGTGGAGATGTAATGGCAACTGGTAAAGCGCACTAGCCTAGCAAGAGCCTTTTCACTTTTGCCGTATTAATCTATCTGTGAGACATACGTTTCCTATAAATGTAACATTTCGTAATAAAATAAATATGAACTGAACAAACACTAACCGTGTACTGCTCGTAATACGATTGCTATAAATCGAATAGGGAAGTCTCACAGAATGCCACCAGAGGTAAGTTGGGACCACGTGGGGGCTCTCGTGTTGCAGCGTCACGAAATGGAACAATGGAACTAGGAAGCATGAAGCGAACACGACATAACGCTAGAGATGTTCCCGCTATACGCTGAAAACTATTTGTGTTATAAATTTTACAATTATATAAACATTTATCATCTGTTGTATATTTGGCAGTATTCATTTATTAATTAAAAAAACAATTGTCACGTTACAAAGGAGTGTGCAAAGGAATAAGTTAATGTTTTTAATGTCTTGACAGCCAGTACTTTGTCTTTTTTCTCTCGTTAACAACGCATCAGTGATGTCCTTGGTGTTATTGATATTCATGGGCTCCATCCATGGCTCGTCTGATTGTTTGCCGGCTATTTAAAAAACAAAACTATGCCAAGCAACCCTCGACGAATACTATGACGAATACGGTAATATAATATATATAATCCTCAATTG
>DWLW01000010.1:0-14665 GCA_018251875.1 Lychnuchoides ozias
TAGTAAAGCGATAAAGTAGCTGGACTTTCGAAAAGTGTTTGTAAAAACCAACTTCGAATAAATAAATTTCATTTCATTACATACATATAGTGTTACGAAAACAAAGTTAATTTATCAATAAAAGCAAAATAATAATATTAATACTTTTTTTATTGCCGCTATCAATCAAACACTTGTACAACTTAAAACAAAGATATATTAAAAGTAAGGCAATTGGGATTCATTCACTGACAATACTTTTGCTGAATTTTCCGGTGCAGCGCTGTTTTTCAGTGGCTCCCTTTACCGAGGTGTTGTGGGAGTTGCGACGGTTTAACATTCCCCTATAATCAACTGGTATCACATACAATTAATAATGAAAGCAATGTGAAACAAGCCAAAACTTGGGAGAAGTCCTCAGGGGCCTGCGGCTGCAAAGCAAAGTGGGAGCACTCCATGCTCTTTCTCTTTACATAAATGTTGTGGCGCTGTACTCTGTGACTACTAAGGGGAACTACGATCCATTACAACATTATACATAGGTGAGTTTGGTTCACTCATCGACAGATCTTCAAAACTATGTAAGCGATTGACTTGAAATTTGGTATGATTGTGATGTACCCGCTCCCTGAAAACGTATTTGAATGAATTCTATTCCAACAAAATTTTTCACTTGCTATTCCATGTACTATGGTACTATCTCCCCCCGTCTTATTCAAGTAACTGCTGCTGTAGTAAATGTTGCCATGGAAACCGTTAACTAAAAAAAATATTGAAATTACAGTCTTAATTTTAGTAGTATCTATGTATATATAGTGCATAACGTTTTCCGGGTCAGATTATTTCTTTCAGAGTATTAAAAAACTAAAAGGCAAAATACTTGTAAGCTTCGACGACTGCAAACCTTTTTAAGACTTCGTGAATAATTAACCGTCAGTAGAAGCTTCTTAGTTTAATTATATTACAAGGATATTTAATTAAATTTTACGTTGTACAGGATGTCTGGTCATGACCTAGCAAGAAATTAATGGCATGAAATATACCTCATTGGATCGACAAAAACATACACATGCGGAGGACGATCTTGCTACTGGTGGAATAGCCGCCATTTTTTTTATTATTGTTTTTGATGACTCTGCCAAAATATATCATTTCTCGGGATTTAAATGCCCTCAAAATATATAATTAATATTTTTTGGCCCCGTGTTCGCAGTGAATCAGTTATTGGTTGTGATGATGATGATACATTCTATACTCTTTTGACTGCAAATGCATACAAAATCGAAGGGCTTTAATATCAACTAGAGACTAAGTAGTACTCACAAAGAAACGTCATTAACGTTTCTACTGTGACGTAAGATGGTGCTGTTCAACAATTTATCGAAAATTTTGAAATTAAACCAAGTTTCTTGTTTCAGCTGTCAGTTTATCAAGTTTCAAACAAACAGTATATATGCGTGTGTTGTGTCAAATGCATGGAAGTGTGTGTAATGTTTCTTTTATAGATTTAATGTATATTTTATGAATAATTTTTAAAACAATATGTTTTTGCACTCCTCTATACAAACTATAAGTGTTCCAAATTTCGTACGCCTCCGTTCGCGCAATTTTCCTAAAAAAGGGTACAAAGTTTTTGCTTCACGTATACAACATAATAATACAGATATTAACGACCCCGTAGCCCAGTTACTAGTGTCCCTGCATGCCGAGCGAAAAGCGCCCGGGTTCGATGTTCGATAAATTTTGTCGTCGGATCATGAATGTTTGTCATGTTTAATTAGTGTATGTTAATACCACCCGTGATACAGGGATTTCTAGTGCGGGGGTGCGAATACTTAAAAAAATACTTATTACTATATCGGCTTAATACATAAATAAATAATAACCCAAGTACCTTCGAAGTTACAGTAATAAATCCTATTGTTCTTAATTGCTGCTACTTACGAATCTGTTTCTCCAACTTATTACGTAAACACAGATCCAAAGTTTCCCCAGTCATGAATAATAAAAGATTCCCTCTGTATTGCATAAGCGACAAGTATCGGCTTTCTGTAAGGTTACTTAATAATTCAGTAAGCAAAGGTAAATCTCAAATCTGTCAGTTGGTAAATGTTTCACATATTATGAGCTAAAACTGTATTTATATTAAACAACCCCAAGTAGAGATAGATTTACCGCGGCTTTAATATTAGCTAAAGTAAACTTTGTGTACTTGTTTTTAAAAGTTATTTTTAATTAGACATCAAGCTGCTTTTTTTAATACATCAAACAGGGAAATGAGCAGAAGGGCCGTCTCATGGAAAGTGATCAAAGGCGCCCATGGACATTAAAAACCAAGAAAGCCACCAATTCTTTGCCGGCAAACAGCAAAGGATACGCTTCATTACTATTCGGAGTTGATCAAACAATTGACATATTGAAATCATAATTTTTATTCGACATTTTTATAATTAAATTGAAATGTATATTGATCTAGTCTCACACACCCATAACACACACACACACAATAAATTGTATAATGTAAAAAGGTTGTAATTTCTTTAAAATTTTGATGTATGTTATAGAAGGGCGGGACACCCTGGCACAGGTTTTAAATTTATTTATTTATTTACTAACAACAGAACTAAACCGATGTAACTTTTAAATGAATAAACTATTTTAACTAGTAAGTAGCCTTCACTTCGTTCCATAAATCCTTTTCCTTACATTTCCTCACCTTTCAAATACCTGCACCCGAAAAATTGTTATTCACTTTTATAAGACCAAATTTTTTTTTCTTCACATTACCGCACTATAATATCCTGCGTCGCAGGGGCACGAACATACACGAATTAAACATCATAAAAACCCACGACCCGAGATCAAACAATTATATGTCACAAAAAGGCCTATCCCGGGCGGGATCGAACCCGGGACCCCTCGTTCGGCACGCAGGGACACTATCAACTAGGCTATAGGGTCGTCCCTGTAATCTGTACTGTGGCTAACCGATGGAAGGTTTTTTTAATATTTATTTATTTATTTCTTCTGAACCATTACATTGTAATGGAACAAATGTTACGAGCGGACTTAATGTTATTCTCTGCCACTGCATTCTCTGCCACTTAACCTTCAGGCTTTACAGAAATGCAACGATGGCGGTACAGAAATCAATGCTAGGGTTCCATCTCTAATGATAAGGGATGTAGGTTTTGGTGGTAAAGCGCATTATGACAATTGAAAAGGGATATATTTATATATTTTTTATATTCTTATCACCTTAAAATACTAAAAAGGAAATACATGACAATTATAATGATTATGATCACCATAAAATCTGTGAAAACATGTTTATTTATTTTTAAAACCTAACCAACAACTAACAACAACCCAACAACAACTAAATATCATTCATATACCTTCAAAATTACGAAGCTTCAAACAAATTTACATCTACTTTACCCCTCACGGTTGAATTTCCAAATTTCCTTTCTATCTCCGCTATGAGCTACCTCTCGCAGTGAGATGGGTATAGGCCATGGTCCACCACGCTAGCCAAGTGCGGATTGGCATACTTCACACACTTTCGAGAACTTTATGGAGAACTCTCAGGTATGCAGGTTTTGTCACGATGCTTTCCTTTACCGAAGCAAGTGATATTTAAATTTTTAATACACACATAACTAAAAAATGGATGCGCGCGGGATTGGAACTCGGTACCCACGGTGTGAGAGACCGACGTTCTAACAACTAGGCTATTACTGCTCAATCTTATCGCTAAATAGTAAACTAAATGATAAAATTAAATTGACTTTCGCAGACAAAAAGTAATGGTAATATGTGTGTAATGGAATGTAATGAATGGAATAGCCAAACGATTACACAAGCCACCTAGAAGTAATAAAAATTGTACCACCATAAGCGACTACCGTCAGGATTAAACTGGGTTGTACTGGGTTCCTAAGCAGGGTGTGCATGAGCAGGGAAGGTTGGCTAGGAATCAAGAACTCCCTCATCATCACCAACGATTTGTTGGTAGCATATGTTGTTAGTGTTAAGCCCAAATGTTGTTGCAATAAACTAATTTTTCATTTCATTTCAAAGTAAATAAGTAGTACATACCTTGGTAAAAATACCAATAAAAATGTAAATATCTAGTTCTTATTTTTTCTCTGTAAAATTTTGTGTGTACATAATTTATAAATTACATTAATAAATATTGAATGACCTTACATCCAAAAATTCCCATCCCAAAATTTTCAACAGATGTACTGAACTAAAAAATGCACTATCTAGCAAACTCTTAATTTTAAAGATGAATAATTAAAGTATAGACAGGAATTCAATTATTCATTAAAAATATCTGCTGTTATCCCCTTTCCACGACAGATACTAAAAACCTAAAACAATTTTAAAGCCTGTCTAACAAAGGCCTTTGTCATACAGGCCGCTATTCGTCTAATAGACTCGGAATGGTATAAATATTTTATCGGTGTGCCGGCACTATAAAGCGACCGGAGTCACGGGAAATGTAAGTTGAATGACCGATGTCATATTATTAATTTTACCCCATATCGATTAACGACACGCTAGGCGTTACTCAAGCTATTTTGGATACGGCAGAAAGAATAATATTAAATATTGTATAACAAAACGATACTGCACTGTTATATAACTACAGCTGTAGACAAATGTTCGACGTGACACGTGTTCGACGAAGATTACTTTTTCTTATGTCTCTAGCCGACAAACAAGCAGAGGGTCCACCTGATGATAAGCGATTACCGCCCCCCATGCACATCTATGTTATAGACGTTTCAAAAGTATCATTGACTCGTTGCCGGCCACAGAGAAATCAGGGGACCCGCTCGTTACTGGCTCTTCGACACTACAACCGAAACAAGTAAAACATGTCACGGTTGATTCTAGAAGTAAGTCACATTAGGAAGCCGAGCAGCCAAAAAAACCTACTACCATTATCGTAGGCGGTACAGATCATAGCGATTTCAATCGGAACGAACCTGGCGCCATAGCTTCGTCCGTTATTTAGCAAGGTGCTCCACGAAGGACGTAGGCTTGGACTTAGGGATGGATGCACTTGCACCCGTATACTACTTACCGTCACGTGACCTATCCACCGCTCATTTGACAGCTACATACATCTATGTATGACATAGGTATAACTTCACCTAATAAAAAAAAATATATAATGGTCGGTTCTTAATTTTTTTAAGCAAATTAAACAAATATCTAACAGTGAAAATATGCTGGAATACGTGACAAGGGCCGAGTTCAGAGGGCTCAGGACAAACCAGAGAGGCACTTAGTACGGGATGGATATATTGTTTGCATTTCATATACCTCCTTATACTCGTATTATATGTATATATTTTTTTACTCGCACCAAACACGTATACTTATAATTAAGTATACGTGAAAAGGATTGTAAAATGATATAGTGGCTTATATAAATAAATATAATAAGTTCAAAATTACGACATATTACTTATTCAATTTATAGCCTAGTGGTTTCAACGTGGGTCTCTCGTGGGTTATGTGCGTATTAAAATTTAATTATCACTTACTTCGGTGAAGAAAAACATCGTGAGGTCATCTGCATACCTGAGAGTTCTCCATAAAGTTCACGAAGGTGTGTGGAGTCTGCCAATCCGCACTTGGCCAGCGTGGCCCATACCCCTCTCATTGTGAGAGATACCCGAGCCCAGCAGTGGGACAATTATGGGTTGTATGATGATGATGAACTTAATCAATCAATAACCACGACCACTCTGTCAAGAGTCGACGACTAAAGAGAGAATTGCTTAATTGTTAAAACTATCTTTACTTCTTTTTTTATTTCTTCTCTTTTCTTTCGCCAACAACACATTAGTAATTATTTCGGTGTGACCAATGTCCAGTGACGTTGACCACTTATTATCATGTGATTCGTCTGCTCATTTGTCGGCCATTTCCATATAAAAGCAATTTGTATCCCAGGATCGATAAAAGGTAATTCAAAGGTACCCCATACGTATGTAAGGCGATTATAACAAATCCCAAAAATGCTGTTTGAATTTATGTCATGCAATATGCAAAAGATTAACAATGTCGAGAATAAAGTCGACAGTAAATATAATATTCAACGGAATCAAAAGTTTTCAAACTTTAATTATAACGATTGTTCCAGGAAAATTTGTTTTCATTCAAACTGAATAAAACATTTTGTTAATTTGATTTGGACGACTCAGCCTTCAGCTCTTCGTTTAAACGGTTTTGTCATGAATTCCAAGGATTAAATTTAACAATTATTGTTATAGAGTTTATGTTGCTCAATTATATTCTCCATTTTCACAATTTTAATAGAATTGTGAAATTTGATGAATAAACTTTAATCTTAACATATTGCTTGTCAATTATCAATTTTATAAGAAAAAATTACGAATTCTTTTATGTATGTACTAGCAGTGACCGCGACTTCGTCCGCGTTTGAATAAAATAAAGTAGCCTAAGTTACTCCTTATTACGCCAGCTATCTGCCAGTTAAAGCCCCGTCAAAATCGTTGTTCCAAAGATTAGCCGGAACAAACAGACAAACAGCCAGATAGATAAAAAAATGTTATTGTGGTATATTTACCAGTTATTTTAATATTACAAATAGACAGTCCAATGTTATTATAGTATAGATTAATAAAATTACGCTTTAGTAACCGAGGCTTAGAGTACGTTTTAAAATAAAACTGCCTTGCATCCAATCTATAAACATAGTTTTCTCATACAACATTTTTCTTCGTAAAATCTTAAAGTTAAATATTTTCGAAATCCTTCCATAGATCTTAGTGCAACTTTCGCACTAAATAAAAACAGCCGATCCCTACAGTTAGAGCCCATTTTCACCAATTTCCATCACCAACTTACCTTTTTATTCACTTTCTTCGTTTTCCTTTAAAATCCTTAAATTTCGCACTTTTCACCCCTATATTTCCCAAACTTACCTTATTTTCCTCTCGAAATCACCTGATTTCCTCTCCCTGCACCTCCCCGCGTCCACTCCACTCGTTCAGCGCCGTCTGAAACAAAAAATTTGCCCGCCCACCCACCCTGTTTTCAATTAGGTATATGATCTCGGTTTGACCTTGAGAAAATCAATCTTATAAATTCATCTTTTCTTCAACATTTTTCGCAAAACGTGTTCCCTACCCCTCAGGTTAGGGAAATAAATTACAGGTTTTCACAACTACAGGGTTTACAACTACTTCATCACACTGGACGTCTTCCTCATCTTCCTTTTCTTCTTCTACTCGTTATCCTTTTAGCTCATACTTACCCCAGAATTAGAAACGTGTTTGACACGCTATTGGAATCTCCATTAATGGCGCCTGTTTCGGCGGACATTGTCCTGCCAGCACTTGCGGAGGACATTGACTGCCAGCAGAAATACCTCGACACCGTGCGTAAATTGGTTGCAACTATCTGTGGAGCTGTTACGGAACAAAAAAGTGTCACTGCAGCCAATAAGCGACTGATTAGCGCCGCGGCGGAGGAAATACGTAGGGCTACGCGCATCTTAGAGAACCAGTTCACAGAACCACCTACCATCTCACCACCACGTATTCCTTCGAGCGACGGACTAAAAGAGGAGATAGTAGCCTGTGTAAGAGAGGAATTCGAGCGCCTCAGACAGGTATCACCGCTATTTGAGCAGCCACCACCATCGAGACCATCGTACGCTCAAACCGCTGCATCTCTCACCACTGTCCCCAAACACAAACCGGCCCCCGTGATCCAGCTGCCTTGTGTTCCACCAACTACCAAGCCCGCTTTAATCGTCACCACCAAAGCGGTAAGCAAATCAAAGCAGGACACCATCGAAGCCTGGCGGGGTAACATCACCTTTAAGAACTCCGGATTTGCACCAACCCGAATTCAGGCGATCTCTAATAGCAAATTAAGAGTTGAGTTCGAAAACACCAAACAACGGGACGAAACTCTTGCACGCATCAATAGCACACAAACAATCAGCGCTGAACCTGCTCGCCGTCTTCAGCCTATGATAATTTTAAAAGGCATATCGAACACCATTCCAACCGAGGAGCTAGTAACTGTAATCCGGGGGCAGAATACGGAACTAGCTGGCCTGATCGAAAAAGACGAAGATCTGCGATTCAGGTTCAAACGGACTAACAGGAACAAGAACCTATACAACGCCGTTTTCATAGCGAAACCTAGTGTCTGGCGCCAAATAATACTACTTAATAGAATTTGCGTCGACCACCAACGCATATACGCTGAGGAATTTAGTCCCTTTCTCCAGTGTCACAAGTGTTTGGCCTTCGGACACACCAAAAATCGGTGCAACTCCATACAACAATACTGCGCTCATTGCGCTGAAACCTCACACCACTCAACCGACTGCCCAAAGAAAACCAATCCTCCAAAGTGCCACAACTGCACCACACACAACGGTCGATTCCAAATCTCCACCAACACCACCCATAGCGCTACATCCACCGCCTGCCCGCAGGTGCGATCTATGAGAACAAGAATTTCTGAAAGAATTGACTATGGAACCGAATAAATACATACAAATTATACAATGTAACACTGACAAGTCACGTAATAGCATGCACGAACTCCTTGTTTCATTCATGGCCGGAACATATAAAATCGCCATAATCTCCGAGCCATACGTTGGCCCCAATAACGAGGTAAAAAGCATACCTGGAGTCAACATATACCAGTTTTCAAATGGCAGTAGAGTTAAGGCCTGCATACTGGTCAAATCGGGATTTGGTCCAGTCTTAGGCCTCTCCCAGTTTTCATCAGCAAACGTATCCGTTATTCAAATCACAATCCACAACAAGAAAACATACATAGCATCTGTCTACATCGAACCAAACGAAGACCCAAACAACACCTTACACCACCTTGATAATTTCCTAAAAGCCACTAACGGCTCGCAACACCTAATCTGTTGAGATTTCAACGGATGGCACCCGCTGTGGGGTAGCCTCAAGACGAACCCTAGAGGCGTAACGGTAGCAGAGCTGGCCTACTCCAACGATCTTTATGTTTGTAACACCGGAGACACACCAACGTTTGAAACCATAACACACGGCCGGGACAGATCTTCCATAATAGACTTAACACTTGCTTCAAACTCTGCACTAGACCAAATTAGGAACTGGCAGGTCAACACTCATATCTGCACAACCTCACAACACAATGCAATAGAATTCACTCTTAATTCCCCCAATCACATTAACAAGCACACAGACAACTTTTCAACCTTCTTATTCAAAGCAGACAAGGCAAATTGGACTACATTCAACGACACTATTCACACACTCATGACACACTCTGATATCCTCGACACAGACATACCACACCTGGACACACACGGACTGGATACACTGATCACTAACGTTACCACGGTCATTCAGGACGCCTGCAAAGCGTCCATGAAAACTAAGAATAGCAGGGGCCCAAGAAACATACCACCTTGGTGGCACGACCACCTTGAAGAACTTAAACGGGAAGTTATCGACATCCACCGACGCATAACATCTGCCAAAAAACGACGCATGCCCCTGGACGACCTCATTGAGGTACAAAACACCAAAAAAGCCACCTACGCCAACGCTTTGCGCGAAGAATCCACAAACAGCTTTAGGAAGTTCTGCGAACTCCAAACCAAAGAAAATGTATGGTCCCTCACCAACCGGCTCTTAAAAACATCCGCCCCCAAACGACCACCAGTCACGCTTAGGACCGAAAACGGGTTCACAACTGGAGCCAAAGAGACCGCAGAAACTCTTCTAAAACATTTCTACCCATCTGATAACCCGGACGCGGAGCAGCATCACCATCACCTCCGCGCACACATCGATGATCCAATAACAACTGCCGATGATCTACCGTTTGACGAAGAGGAGCTGTTGGAGTACCTTAAGTACATGAACCCCAAAAAAGCCCCTGGCTTAGACCATCTCACATCAGACATATGCAATCAGTTTACAATAGCCTACCCAAAACTTATGACCGACATAATGAACAGGTGCCTCACACTACAATACTTCCCTCGCCAGTGGAGAACAGCATATATTAAGATCATCCCCAAACCTGGAAAGAAGGACTATACATCCCTTGCTTCTTTTCGCCCTATCGGACTCCTCCCAGTGTTTGGAAAGCTGCTTGAAAAGCTTTTCACTAAAAGACTTATGCATTTAACATCTATCAATGGCAAGTCAAACCGAAGACAGTTCGGTTTCAGGGAACAGACAAGCACGACGGACGCACTTAAATCTGCACTTGACGTTGTACAGCGGGCCAGGGACGAAAGAAAGCAGGTAGTTGCAGTATCACTGGACATTAAAGCGGCCTTTGATAACGCCTGGTGGCCAGCACTATTCCATCGCCTCAGACAAGTAGAATGCCCAAAGAACATCTATGGACTCATACAAAGCTACACCCAGGACAGAAAGGTGATACTGGACTATGGAGGAGTAAGAGTTACACGACCTATGGCGAAAGGGTGCGTCCAGGGATCAGTATGTGGCCCGGTCCTGTGGAACATCATACTGGACGAGCTCTTAAACGCCCAACTGCCCCCTGAATGTCACATACAAGCTTTCGCGGATGATGTATTGCTGGTGGTCACTGCTGCTGATGACATTCAACTACAAGAACGCACTAACTCTGCTCTAACCAGCATAGTACAATGGGGCAAAAGCGTGAAGCTCTCCTTCGGCCCAGCTAAAACACAGGCTATCGCGTTCACACAAAAGGCAAAAAACGCAAAGATAACAATGGAAGGACAGACTATTGACTTCAGCAACGAAATCAAACTACTGGGGGTAATCCTCGATGAGAAGTTACTCTTCAGCCGCCACGTGCGCTATGTAGTCGGGAAGGCGATGCGAATCTTCAACAGCCTCTGCATTTACACCAGACCAACTTGGGGCGCCCACCCCGAAAACATACGCACGATCTACCAGCATGTAATTGAGCCCATTGTCACCTATGCAGCGGGTATATGGGGGCACGTTGCAAACAAAAAGTACATCAAGAAAACGTTACTAAGCCTACAACGCGGATTTGCAATTAAGGCCATAAAGGGCTTCCGAACCATCTCCACCACCGCCGCACTAGCTCTCTCAAGATTTGTACCATTAGACCTTAAGGTACTCGAGGTTCACTCTACTGAGAGAACACGACTCACTGGAACCACGGACTGTCTACCACAAGACCTTGAATACGAAAGGCCTACGCCGGTCTCTGAGCTCTTACACCCCGCTCAGAGGGTCACCATCAGATATAACACCTACTCTGATCAACAGGAGATTGACCGCATGGATTGCCCATCGGCCATTCGTATTTACACGGACGGAAGCAAGCAGGACGATGGCACAGTGGGAGCAGCTTTTGTGTGTTGTGGACCCGACAACAAAATTACCACGACCAAAAAATTTAAACTGCACAACGCATGCACAGTCTTCCAGGCTGAACTGTATGCAATACTGAGAGCATGCCAATGGACTGTAGGAATAGGACACAAACACTCACACATCCTCACTGACTCACTATCATCAATTCAATCCATACAGAATAGAAGTAACACTCAACCACTAGTATCACAAATACATAAAATAATACACGCACACAGAGACACACACATAATACAAATAGCTTGGGTAAAGGGACATGCTGGAATAGTCGGCAATGAAGCTGCTGATAAAGCCGCAAAGAGCGGAGCAGCATTGCACAAAACACCTGACTACATCAAATTCCCCATATCATATATCAAACAACACACACGAAACGAACACAGCGCTAAATGGCAAGAAAGATATGACAACTCACAAAACGGTCTCCACACTAAATCCCTCCTCCCAAAATTACAACACATACAAGAACTAGCCAAATACCAAACCAAAACATTCCAAGAAACTCAAATCCTAACTGGACATGGATTTCACAAATCTTACCTTAAAAGATTCAAAATATTAGACAATGACACGTGCCCCTGTGATGATATTTCACCACAGACAGTGCATCATCTCCTGATGGATTGCCAAGCGTTTGCTGCAAAAAGGCACGAACATGAAGAATTGTGCAACACATTCGATTTATCACCATACACAATCACCGAACTACTGAAAAAAGAATGCACTATTAAATCCTTCTTAGGACTTTGTAACACAATAGTAAGCAATATCAAAAATCTTAACAATACCGAATAAATACATCATTAAACTAAAAATCATCTTAACATTATCACCGGTAGTGTTATAACTATACCATATCATAAAATAACACTACCAAATATTATACACGTATATATACATTTACATATCTTATACATACTTATATATATATATTGAAAAATATAAATAAATAAATATATATTATATATACATAAATAAATATATATCCCTGACCACGGGAAAATATTATGAAATAACTGTATCAAATAGCAGTATTTCTAAATATTGACCTTTTGCGAATAAATACCCTACTTAATAAAAAATCATGAACGACATAATGTGTACAAATCGATAAAATTCCTAAATCATAATTGTAAGAAAAAAAAAAAACTTGTACTGATGTGATTAACCAGTGTTTGGAACTTCAAATTAGGTAAAGTGCGTGTTTACTATCGATTTTAGAAAATTATAGATATCTATTTGATATTTGACTGCACTATATCTGTGTCGTATCTACGTTTCGTACTCGTGTATAAAGCTGCTGTTGTCAGTTGTGGGCAACAATAAGGTTCAAGAGACTTCAAGTGCTAATTCATCTCAGTTAATCATCTGGGTTTATAAAGATATTTTTTTATTAAAGATTGGTCACACGGACAAATGAACTGCTTATGATTCTCAAGCTCAGCTCAAAAAATGCATTTATTTTACACATATATTTATTTACATGCATTTATATATAAGTATTCGTCAGAATGTTTGTCGGTATACCTAGGTCAGTCTACGGAAGTCGGATAATTTAATTCCACTTGATATAATACTGGCTAGCTGTAATTATAAGATCGAACGTCAGATGTGTGTTAATTCCTTACATAATAAAAATAGAACGTCAAAATAAGGTCCGCTAATCCTTTAGCGTACATACTTAGGTACCCTTCGTCAAACTCAGCATTTATCAAGCGATGCATTTCAGCTGGTACGGAACTACGGACTTCACATCGAGATCGTGCACCTGCTGTCAATCGAAGTTGAAAAATGAGAAAAAAATACGGGAAAATCACCCGGATTTATCCGCACTATATTCCCAGCTATTTTCACGGGCTATGAATTTCGATCCTCGATTCGTTTGAGTGCAGGCGCATTTTGCCAATCGAAGGATTACGGTATTTTGATTCGGTAGGATTATTGCTAAAACCGTGGTAGATTCGTTTTAATAGATTAAAAAGTTGTTCTATTATAAAAGCGGACAGACACAATAGTAACTTCATTTCAATTGACGCTAATTGAGCAGCTACTTGATGGTAAATGATCGCTCCTACCATGAACATTAGTACCACCAGGACTACACTGCCGACCAAGAAGAACGCGGTGAATACACTTATTGATTGGCTCCTTACCCTAAAATTTAAACCCATAGAAATAGAATATCTCCTTTGAACGTTACTACGTCAACATCGGAGGAAAATTACGATATTTGACAATCGCATCAAAATCAGTAATAGTTTTTTGAAAATCTTTAACTTACTATTATAAAACCGTGAATGAAATGAGTATTAAATTGTCATCGAAGATTCGCGAAGGAAACTAAAATACTGGAGACAACCATAACAAAAAAATGTGTTCTTTGTTATGCCAGAGAATTTCTATTTGCACGAATGACTTCACACGGAAAAGTTATCCCATAACATAAGGAGGAAATTGATTAGGAAAAGTTATTATTGGGTGGACGATAACGCGGAGACAATGTAGAGGAATAAACTTCGGGAAATATGTGCTCCCTGGGCACTTTCATACAAGTTATGTTGATGGTGGAATCATTTCTATTGAAACTTAAGTACATGACAGTAGATAAAGATTATTTGTTATATATTTGCAGGTTCCTGTAACGAGAATTAAGTAATTTGTAGAAATAGCTAATGATACAACTTCGTACAAGAAACAAAGTCATACATAAAACCACAATTTAGAGACGTTTTACTATGCGTTTTTTAAATAAGTGCTAACGACCTTTATCATTGACATTCGCTAATTTTGCCATTCGTAATATTAAGCTTCCTTCAGTTTCGTTACGACTGTTGTTGGGGCTACTGATCCTCATTGAGCGCCCAGTTCTATTCTCTATACTGGAAGTTCATGTGTTCAATATTAAGAATAAATTTTATTCTACATATTTACCTACTTGTCTATTATTGACAAAAAAGTGTCCACAACAGTAAAACTACAGAAATTGCTATAGCATTTGCTTGTGGGTTTCCTGGATTATAGTCATTATTCTTCTTATTCTCGTTAACTAATATTAAAAGTTTTTCAAACTATTGTATGGTTGAACTACACTACTAATCAGGTTATTATCTGTAGTTAAATATAATAAATTCTCAGAACTGCAACCGAAACACGTTAACACATTTCACGGTTGACTCTAGAAGGAGAGTGGTAAGCCACGTAAGGAAGCCAGGCAGGTAAAAAAACCCTACCACCATAAACTAGTACCGTCGGGATTGAGCCGG